>JAEIIG010007633.1:0-54552 GCA_018904695.1 Drosophila parvula | reverse complement strand
GGTTCCATGTACCAGGCGATCAGAACGCAGCAGGAGGATGATTGCTAACCTATTTTATAAAAATTTAGTGCTCTCGCGAGAGCTGCTCTCTCCTTGATTTTTATTGGCCAGTCGTACGCTCGCGAGAAAGAGAGCAAGCAATCGACTGACGTCACAGCATAGATAAGTGCATCGCTGTTCTACTGATCTCTGTTCGCCTGTTACACGAAATATAAGCGGCGGACAATTTTTGTTATTGTTTTGACAACAACCACAACCTAATCAGTAGTTTTTTCCAGTACAAATTTACCAAATTAATTATGATTTAAGGAATCCAAATATAACTTTCCAAGGAAGAAGGAAGGAAGTTGCATTTTCTGCCTGCGCAGTGGCTCTTACCGTTTTATTTTGTGCCCAACGCTGTCGTAATTATTAAAAATAAGGCCTTTTTATTATTTTTATCCATATATTTATGCTTTTTATTTACCAGACTCACAAATATCAGTAGAATTTACACATTGGGAACTCTCTATTTAGTAGATTTCATTCGCTTGACTTTCTCCTTAGAACTCTCTTCCGTTTCGTTTCAAATTCGCAGCGTTTGTTTGTTTATCATTTATAATGGTTTAATTTACATCTACAAAACACATTCAATTGTATGATTCTCAGTATCTTTTTATGTTTTTTCTTTTGTTTCTTTATTGGGTTTCTTGCCTAAAAATTGTATGTGAACTTTCAAGCAGTACGTACAACTTACATTGACAAAACTCTCGTAAAGCAATTTTGAACTGCAAATTCGACAAAGGTACGAAATTTTTTGTGTAATTAATTAATCGCTTCTCTAAGCACTATATAAGTTTAAGTGGATTCGTGTTTGATCGGTTTGTCTGGGTCTGTTGGATAAGCGGGAAGCGGTAATCATGATTTCCATATCGATTAAATAGTGTATAAGGAACGCGCGCCATTACAATTACTTCTCGCATCTGGATCGTACGTGGCAAAAATGCATCGAGTACTTCTTCGTTGACTTGCC
The DNA here is from genome assembly GCA_018904695.1 of Drosophila parvula. Taxonomy (NCBI): domain Eukaryota; kingdom Metazoa; phylum Arthropoda; class Insecta; order Diptera; family Drosophilidae; genus Drosophila; species Drosophila parvula. The sequence goes on along the minus strand of JAEIIG010007633.1, from coordinate 53,540 downwards.
CAGCACAATCAGACAAAAAAACTACGTATACTACGTATGCCTCCTGGTGGAGAAGCCTACTCCCAAATTTGATACTTCGGCCCCAGTTCGCGCGGTCGAATCTGAGGATCGTCGTCCTAAGTAAAGTACATTTTGTCGTGGGATCTTTGCCAGTTTGCAACTTAAATTAAAGCTCACTTAACTCTAGGTAATACTTAATCAGAGGGTTGATTGTGTGGGGTGTTCTACGGTTGGTTAGATTACTGCGTCGACGTACATATAAATTCCTTTTTGGGGGGGAGGGGTGGAGGGTAGGGTATATCTTAAAACGATAATTGCTTGAGTCAATGGAGGAGGATGCCTGCCTTACGAAGTGTTCGTATTCGTGTTCATAGTTCATGTGCGCAAATCACAAATCGTTGCTTCAATTACAAATAAATTAGCTTGGAGTGTTTGTATACATAAAGAGATGATTTTAAAATCAGCATATAAACATATGTATATATGTAAATATATATATATATAATTTGTAGACATATTTATGTGTACCTATATTATTGCACTGATGAGATTTTTGCTTCAATTTTGGGGACAATAATTACGAAATTGAGGAGATGCACAAGAGTGGGAAACAAAAAAAAATAAGTAAATGGGAATAAATAAATACATATACACAGAATTCAGAGCAGTGGTGCCCACACGCATGGTAGACTTGCATTTGGTGTAAGCAGAGCCCTGGCAGAGAAGCTTGCTGACGCGCCTCAGGCATGTGGGTAACACTGTTTTACAGATACAAACGACTCGACTTTGGATTTGGAAAGGGGGTATTGGTTGGTGACTTAAGCTAGGTGCTGCTGCTGGTGGTGCTAATGGTGGTTCCAAGAAACGTTCTCTCTCGTACAAGTACTCATTAGATATAGTTAAGTTACAGATCTAACGGCAAAGCGTATAATACAATTTCTGCAGTTTGCGTTTCGAGCGACACTGATGGTGCGAGTGGTGATGTGCGTGGTGATGCGAGTGGTGGTGCGAGTGGTGGTGATGGTGATGCCTGTGGGAGTGCTGGTGATGATGATGATGATGGCGTGACTGTGGTGGCGGCTGAGGCAGCTGCTCCTGATGCTGCTTTTGTTGCATATGGCTGTGATGATGATTATTTACAATGCTTCCAGTGGCGGATGCTTCCCTGGCGCTGCCCAGGGCCACCGCCGACGAGATCAGGGCCGCGGCCAGGCGCGATGAGGAGGAGGCCAGCGCCAGCTCTGGGGCGGCGGCCAGCAGCTGCTGGTGATGCTGGCGCAGCTGGGCCACCTGTTGGCGCTTGAGGGCGGCAGTTCCTTTGCGCATTGCATGCAAACGACGCCTGTGATGGTGGTGCGGATGCAGTTGCAGCTGTCACTTTGTCTCCTCCCCAGTTTCCAGCAGACTGTTGTTGCTCCCATTGTTGGTGGACACCGACACTGACACCGACACCGCCGACTGTTCGCCCATCCCCAAGCCCTGTTGCTGTTGCTGCTGTTGGAGCTGCTGCTGCTGCTGGTTGAGGGCATGGACGTGCTGGCAGAAGGCCTGCAGCACCTCAAAGTGTGTCATTAGGTTGGCCGGCTGGTTGTCGTAGTGCAGATGCCGGGTAATCGGCGCATTTAGTCGCCGCAGCATCTCCGTGAACAGCTTCTCCTCTTTGCGGATCCACGGCCGGCGGTCGTCCTGCACCTGGTAGGGCGTTAGGTGTACGTGGATGCTCATGCCTGCTTAAAGGGTTCCAATCATTAGACGAAGAGGCCTTGCGGGTAATGCCCTCTCTCCACTTACCCATGCGCGTCAGCGTTTCCAGTAAGCTACGTGATGTGATCCAAGTGTTCTTCTGGCCACCATGCCCACCATCCAGCCAGTACATGTCCGATATGCGGGAGAGCAGGCGGCACATGCTGCTGTCGTCGGGCGTTAGCGTTTTCAAATAATGGAACTCGTAGATGAACTGCAACAGAGGTGGGGAAAACAAGGGATTAGTTCATGGCCACTGAGCTTCAGATTCTGGCGTCAGTTCTATACGGTATGGGAGCCCAGGCACAACCAGTTAACGAACCAAACGCGACTCACTTGATTGAGCACGACGCAGCCCTTGCTGAAGCCAATCAGCACCAGCTTGGACTTGTCCAGGTTGAGGTTCTCTCGCCACCAAAGGGGATTGCTATCGCTGGTTGCCGCTGAGGTGGCCGTTGCCGCTGCCGTTGCAGTTGCATTTGCTGCCGCCACCTGCCTCGTGGCACAGTCATTGTTGTAGTGCTCCACGTTGTTGGTGGCTGAAGTCAATTTAATGGCCGCCGCCGCCGCCTGTTGCGTTTGCTGCTGGATCTGATTGTTCGCCTGCTCCTCCTGATGGTTGTTTACACCGCTCGTCTCGTTGCTGCCGCCAATATTGCCATTATTTCCAGTCACATTGTTTACTGTGTCGGCCGCTTCGCTTCCCACAAGGGGAAATATGACAGCCCCGTCCGCATCCACGGTGATGTTCTCCTGCACCTGCAGTATGTCTATGTCCATATCCTGGCTGCTGTCGTTGGAGGAGGGCGCCGACTGTGAGTTGGACTCCGAGGTGGTGACGGTGGCATTCGAGAGCGTTAGAGCAGCGGCTGCAGCAGCAGCAGCCACTGCCGCCGCTGCAGCCGCCGCCTGAGCGGCCTGATCAAGGATCTCGTTCTCGGGTATGGAGATCAAGCGCTGCGACAGGTTCTGCAACAATCTAAAGACGAAACAAGACGGTGAATTAAAGCAATGCTTCCTCGAATGATTTACACACGCACTTTTCCAGATGCTGGAGGGCATGGTTCATGGGAGTGTGATCAGGGACTCCAGCATTGTTGCCTCTCACAAAGTTGTCGAAGCAGCTAAATGTCTTGAACTCCATCCTGTAAGATATACAAATTATTTACGTGTAAAAGGGAGGGCCTTTCTCATTAGAAAGATAATTAAACAACAAACACTCACCGCACTGGCCGGATGACGATTATGTGGGACCTGGGAAAGGCCTCGCGCAGCAGTATGGCCGAATTCTCGAGATTATACTTCATGTAGCCCCTGCTGTCGCGATTCGTCTCCATGCTCTCCGGAAAATCCTGTACGTCGCCGCCAAAGTATATAATGGCCGTGGAGTCCTCTGGCAGATGCTGGGACTGCTGCTGGCGCACAATTGGCGGGCAATAGACGATGTCATTGGAACGATTTTGGAATCCGGCCACAGAGAAGATCCGGAAGGGGCCGGCCGAAGTGCTTGGCGTGCACAAACGCTCCCCGCTGCCGCCGCCAAGCATGCCCTCGAAGTTACGGATCCGCTCTTGCAGTTGCAGGAATTGATCAATGGTGAGCTGGAGGATCGATTGGGATTACTTGGAGATGTCTCACAGTTTCTAACACATTTCACACTCATACATCTCATATTTTTGTGTCTCTCTGATTGCATAAAGCCCTATCTTAATTAATAGCGTAATTACCCTAAGGAAAATATGTAATCTAAACCTAAAGCAGGGAGTCCTGATAGCCTAGTTAATAAATTGAACGTAAATTGGGGATTTATAATCTCAAAAACATCGCCCTAAACAACTGCCTTTTACTCGAAGCCAACCTAATAGTAATCGCTCTCGTAGGCATCCCGAGGATTCCCGCAGCAGCCGACAAAACGCAACCGCGTGTCCTCCATGCACAGCTTGGCGTCCTCGCGCATCTCGCGCATCTTCATTCGGACCTCCTCGCGCATCAGGTTGCGACACATGGCCACTAGGCCCATGCCCAGCAGCATGTACACGAAATTGATGGCCAGCTTCGAGTGCTGATCGGCGGCCACGGACTGTAGCTGGGCCAGCTCATCCGGATCGGCGCCTATATCCTCCTGCAGCTTGTGCGTGGCAGCATTCACATCCGCCGCCGTGGTCAACGAGGCACCCGGGACAAAGTCACCGAAACCGATCTTGCACAGCGACGTCATGCAAAAGTAGAAGCTGTTGAGGAAGCTCCACTTTTCCCAGTTGGCGAACATCACGGTGCCGGTGAGCACGTAAAAGAATATAACCCACAGGCAGGCGGTCGAGGGCACAATAACCTTCTTGCGGGGCAGGCTAACGCCACCCTCGAGGGCATCTAGGCGATCCAGACCGGGATGCTCCTGGGTACAGTCGTGCATGGAGCGGTAGAGAAACTTAAAGGAGCGAGCCAGCACACGTCCCATGCTCAGAAAGTACAGGATGTATAGGGGTATTCCAAAGGTGGCATAGATCACGGTTAGTCCCTTGCCCCATGGAGTTCGCGGCACCATATTCCCGTAACCGATCATGGTTATCACTGAGAGGCAGAACATCAAGGCGGCCGGGAAGCTCCAGATCTGCTCAGGACTCCGGCCCACATAGCCGTGCTTGACGACTCCGGCTATCTTGACCTGGTAATCGCGCAGCACGGCATTTGTCGCCTCCGTCCAGCGCAGGCGATCGACGACGTTGTGCTGCTCCGTGATGCTCCATAGCTGCTGGGAGCAATTCTGGCGAAGCTCCATCACATGACCGGCGGTCTCGTCCACAAATTGGCGCTCGATATGCATAAATGCGAAGGCGCCACAGATGGCATAGATTACGATCAGAGCGCCCACTCCCACCTGCGTGCACATAAAGGTGACGAAGTTCCGGCAGCATCGCTTCACCCGCTTCCTCGGCTGATTGCTGGGCGTAGAGGAAACGGAGGACGCCCCTCCTAATGCTACACCTCCTCCTCCTCCGCCTGCGGCTGGGGAGCTTTTCCTCTGAAATTTACTGGGCATTTCAAACGTTCCTGGATTATATAACCGATGCCACGGATGCTAGAGCTCTCTGGAACTCTTCCACGAAAGCCTAGCGCGGGCAAACGATGCCTTTCATGTGCAATTAATTTGGCAGTTGTCGATTGTCGGTCCAATTTGGAGCAATGGGAGTGTGGAAATATCAGCACGTTGGCTATAAATAAACACACGCCTTCGCACGGCACATTTTCCACAGGCCACACAAAACTGTTTTTCCTTTCCGGCTGCACGACCGATCCACGCGGGCGCCAAAATTCAACTGAGAAAAACTATTTCGAGGGAAAACATGCCAAAAGGCGGCGAGAGACACAGAGAGAGAGAGAGATAAAGCGATTGAGCGGGAAATCCAGTGGCAGCGATTGGAGATCCCCAATGTATTGGAAGGCGGCTCATAAATAATACCAGCAAGTGTCTGACGCGGTTGCCCGCGGTTCTAAATGCGGTCATTTACGTCAAATTTATGAACAGAGAGCAATCAAGACATCACCTTGGGACAGGTGCAATATGGATCACAGATATGGAGTATTAATATTCCAGCTGAACGCATGAAAAGATGCTGTTGTGAAAAGTTGTGACATGGCTGGAATAAATCCTTTTCGGCAATCTGATCACGGAAAGTTTATTCAAATTATTGATTTAAATATTAGAAGAAAAAATTGTTATGCAAAATATACTTGTAATAATCAAAATTATGAACTTAGATTAGACTTCCACCTTATTTAATTCACCCTGAAAAGTGTTTCTGCACCTAACTAAGTAAAAAAAAGGAAAGCCACACTGGCTTATCATTTAAACTCATTTATTTGTTTCGAAATAAATTTAATCACTGCCTTATCGTTTTTAAAACATACAGAAATCACTGTGAATTATAAATCATAGAAAAAATATCCATAAGTATGCAATGATATGTTTAACCATACAAAATCTGTGTTCATTTGATCTTTAAGCTTACTTTTGGTCAGATTTTAAAGTAATCTAAAATCCCTTTGCCCTTTTCGTGGCACTTTTTCGATTAATCTCCTTTAATTAATTATTAAAAAAGAGGTATTGATTTATTATAACAAAAGGAAGTAAATTTTCCAAAGGTTTTCCATAATCTATAAGGCAGCGAAGAATCCTAAAAACTCCCATCATGAATTTAAAGAAAGCTCATAACTAATTTTGCAAATTTTTTGAATCTTGAAGTTTTGTCCCAGCCGAAATGAAGTTTTACTGTGACCTGAGATTTTTTGTTATATGTATATACCTCTAAATTCTACAAAGATTTTGGCACTACGAATCAAGGAGAGAGAGAGATAGCAATAATACCACTCACGTTATTAACATGGAGTGTACGAAATCCGAAAGAAGGGATTGTCTGGTCGCAGTTCATAAAAAATTATGGCACTCTGATTAACTGCTGTGTGTGTGGAGCAGAGCGGAGGCAGACGGCGAGGGAAAAGCTCTCCCGAATTTTAGTACACTTTTTACTTCGGCGCAAATTTAGGCGGAAAGAGCATCCGAATTTGGGTAACAACAATTGTGCGGGACGCCAAACAAACTATTCGTAAATATAAACAAAGAATTAAAAAACGAAAGCAAAGACCGAACATACACACACACACACACACACTTAAGCAGGCGGCTACGCTGATACAGAAGAAGAGGAAGAGAGATCAAATGAATACGCAAAAACGGGGGGTGAAATGCGTAGCGAAGAGATAGATTTTTTCAACACCAGCACTCGCACACACACACACACACATACTGCTGCACTCGGGTCGTCGCACACTCTCGCAGACAAACACTCACACACACACACACAGGCGCTCGAAATTTCACAAAATTTATGCAAAATTTTTCGGCGCATCGCGCACTTTATCTGGCGTTGCAATTGGTCTGCACATTTTTCCTACTTACGCTGTTTTTGGTTCTTAATAGTTGCGCGTGAAAATTTTGGCGATTTTTCTGCACTTCCCGCTAATTTCGGTCTTTCTCTGTTTTTCTTTTATCCAATGTGACCATGGCGGGCTTGCAAAAATATTACCACTATTTTCTGTTTTTCTTTCAACCAATGTGACCGTTCGGGTGCAAAAACATCGATGTTTCTATCGATACATCGATATATAGGAAGAAGTACACATTCCAAGGAGTGGAACATTGCTGAACAAGTCGTATTTTACATGATGTAGAAATTGTGTAATTTCCAAGGAGTGGGAACATCGCTAAACAAGTCTTATTTTACATGATGTAGAATTTGTGTCATTGGACGAAGTCTTCGCTTATCACAGACTCCAACCATGAATAGATCCAATTAAAGTTTAATTTAAAAAGCGGACAAACACCTAGACCGCTCTTTTAATTATAATTAATTGTAACAAAGTTTATGAATTGAAATAATTTAACCAGCAGCATGAAGAAATAATTAGAAAAGATTGCCGAACAATTCGTTACCGTGCGCCGTAAGACAATAACAAGACAAAAATTGGCTTCATCTATATTTATTTTATAAATTATAATAAATAATATTATACTTATAAAGGACAATATTTTGAAAATGATGAACCAATTATACAAATAAAAAGAAAAAGGAAACAGAGTGAATTAAGAAAATGTATTTTGTAAAGACAATAGTAAGCTCTAATAACATTAGTTTTGGTTTTATGCATTGAATTGCTGGATCATTTTATTTTGTACAACAAATTAAAGGTAACTAAGACTATTTAAATAGTTAATAATTTCTGGACAAATATACCTTTCCTGATTAATAAAATAAGGAATAAAGATTTTCAAGTACACTGCGAAAATTGTTAAGAAATGGGCGAAAACCGTAACGTAAATTATATGTTGATGGAGTGGTCAGCTCAAAGTCCCAACCTTAATCCGATTGAAAAATCTTTGAAAACGCTTGGAATTGCAGTGGTATCAAATTCTGAATTGAAATGTTAAGAAGTTCGCTTACAGCATGCCAAACTGACGCTGCCAACACAAATGAGGAGCATTCACAGAATCTTATTGTCTAATAACTCCCATGTTTATAAGCCGATATTACCCAAATCAAATCTAGCTTAGTTATAAATTTTTTATGATTTTCCAGGGCGGAAGTGGGCGTTTTAACAAACTTGATTTGCGTGCAAAAGATATGAATTATGCCACTACATTTGACAGCTCTAGTACCTATAGTCTCTGAGATCTGTTGTTTTATATTAACGGAAAGACGAACGGTCAGACAGACATGCCTAAATCAACTCGCCTGGTGGTGCTGATCAAGAACATATATACTGTTTAATGTCGAAGATGCGTCACTATGTCTGTTAGAAATAATTAAATCAAGAAACTTTTCGTTTTATTTATTGGTGCAACCACTCTCACTTTTATTGATTTGACTGTTGTGTCGTTAATCAAAATAACTAGGAAATGACATTTATACTATTTGTTCAGGTTTGAAAAGCCCGAAATTAGCTTTATTTAATTACGCTACGCTCTAAAAATAAAACTAGTGAGAAAGATCTAAATCTGAGAGACAAGTTTGAAAAGAATATACATATGTATCTGTGTGGTCCAAGAAGACTTATCCTTCTTAAATACATTTTCAAATGATCCAAAACGAGGTTTTGAGATCATAATTATAAGAATGATCATGGCAATTGGAGGACTTAAAGCCGAAGAGCAGTGGAGCAATTTTATCTAACCAAAAGTCGGGCCTAATAATTAATTTGTCTATTTATTGTTGATTTTAACTTACAAATAATATATTAAAAGAAATTTCCATCTTAATTTTTTTTTGCAAAGTTTTGCAGAAAAATGTTTGCGTACACCTATTATTTTTGAAAAGTCATTTTTGGTTTAATTGAATAATTATTTTATTTAAGCATTTGTAGTATTTTAAAAAGTATATTTTATTTGTTAAAAAGAGTATCTCTCTTTTGAGATATTTAAATACTGTTAAAATAATTTTTTAATGCTTTTTTTAACCCTTTAAAAGGGCAATTTTTATTATTTTTTTATTATTTTGATAGCCACTGAGTTCATATTTTACGATTGTATAATTCCGGCTTTAACCATATACAAATCGGGCGAATAAATTATATTAATATGTAACTGCCAGTGCCACGAGCAGATAATAAGAGAATTTGAGCATCTGATCCATTTATATAAATGCTTTATACACCTGTATTTATTTTTCATTTGATCGAAATTGGTTGACTTCGTGCTAAAGATGTCATAGAACTGGTTAAGTTGTAAACTACAAGGAAACCAAAGACTCCTTTATCATTATGAATTATTTCCGCAACTAAAAAAAAGATTAAGTTGTTACATTGTTCCTAGGTAAACATATTTGTTACATGTCAAACCGCCATGGATTTTTGCATTATAATAAATAAACATAATTTAATTGGCAAACAAAATGCACGACTCGAAGGTTTCGGTCATTCATTCATTCGCCTTACTTACCGCAACACAACAAGTACTTACTTATGGCTGACGAGTGAGTGACCAATTCCAAGACGATTGTTTTGTCTGAAAAGTAATATTGCTCATACGCAACGTGCAACCCGTCACCCTGAAAGGGGGCCACCCAAAAACCAAACCCAAAACCCAAAACTCGAACCCGAACCTAACGATTTGAATTGTGCTTCCAAGTAGGGACGTGGTCATGAAGGGCAGAGAGAAAAGAGAAGAACATGAAACGATTCGTATTGGTATATGTAATAATAATAATCATAAATTTTATTTGGTTTTATTTGCTATTATTTGCTTGACATTTAAATGCTGCTAGTGAATTATATTTTGATTTTAATTTGAATAAATTTTAAATACACATATGTGTATATTCCGCGCGATATATATATATGTATATATATATGTAGATCATTTATGGATTGATTTATTTAAGCTGGTAGACGACGAAAAACTGCTAATAATATTTGCACTCCGACACACATGTGTGTGTGCAGCTTGTATTTGCATATTGATTAATTGTGTTTTTGTAAGTGTAGAGCAAAAAATAAGTAACAACTCAACGTTGTTGTCCTTCTATTTGCGTGGAGCTGCATTTTGTTTGTAGATGGGATTTATGTCCAAGTCCTGATGCCACAGAGCAACCCGCCTCCTCCTCCTCCTCCTCCTCCTTCACTCCAGCCCCACATCCTTGGGTAGCTCTTGGTTGATTACAACATGGATGTACAAAAATATTTCGTGTTTACGCCTTATACGCTTAATTATGTGGGATAAAAGTTTAGAAAAATCCATCGTCTTCGCTCTAGTTCGTTTTCTTTTGGTTTCTTGCTGCTTGGGTTTTGTTTGTTTTGTTTTTTTTTATATAATTTCATATTTATTACATTTTTGGTACATAAATCTGTGTGTAGTAGTGGTTGTTTTTGCCTTAACATCTGTGCTGCATTTGTTTTGAATTCTTGCTGTAGTTTATTGGCTTCAAGTTTCTCAACTCAATCAATGTAAAACTAAATAAAATTATGATGTGTATATATAGATATATTTTTGAATGAATTATATACACACGCACATGCGTACATACGAAACAGAGCACGTAACTTAGGGCTAGGAAATCAAGTAAGTTGTAAGGTTTTTAAAGTTAAAGTAGGAGTTAAAAGTAATTGTAAAAGATAAACTAGAAAGTAATTTTATACATTTTGTGCTTTGGACCGAAAGATAACAATTTTGAATAATAATTCTATAACAAAAATTCTTTTCCTAAATAAATATGCAAAAGGCAAGCAACCTTATCCGAAATGTTGCTTCTCCTTAAAGATATTTCACTTGCATTTCGTTTTTTTTGTTTTTGTTTGTATCATGTTCTTTAGTTATTTATGTAAAGTTTTGTGCCGAAAATATCACATTGAATTTTTTTATTTTATATTTCGTTTTATTATAGATTTGATTTTGTGCCGAAACATCGAATTTTGTGTATCACAAAATGTTTAAAATTAATTACTTTTGCCGTCTCTGCGGGGACGTTTTGGTTATTGTAATCAAGAAGCAAGATAATCGATAATTATACCCTGAAATTGTAATTAATTAAATTGTCCAATCTCTTGCCAATTGAGCAGAAGAGGTTAAGCAGTTTTAAACTAAATCGTTCTTTTTGTTTTTACATATTAATCCAATTAATTCTTTCTTTTTTTTTAGGTTTTCCGTGATATGATTTTTTTGTTGTTGTTTTTGTATGTATAGTATGTATATATATATACTTTTATAGCCATCTCATATCAACTAGGATTTACAAATTAAACATTTGACCATAAATATAAACAAGCTTAACAAAAAAGTGAGGTGGTTTCAAGTGGTTCGAGCCTAAGCCTAAATAAAAACATTAACCTAGGACATAGGATCATCAAAAACAGGATAAAGAATGGGAGAACACAGTTATAATATTACACAAAAAAAAAAAGAAATAAAACAAAGAGGAAACTATTGGCTATCGTCGAGTTATTGGAACCGATTACATAAAAATTATAAACATAAGTTGTATGTATGTATTGTAGTCTACGTAGATTAAAATTAAGCAATCAACAATAAAACTGAAATGCATTTGAGGTATATGAAAATTTCTTTGTAGTTGGTTGAGTAGCCTTCCTTTTCCCCCCCGTATCCTTGCATCGCTTACTCTGCTGAACATATCGGTTAAGCACTAAGATCTAAATCGGTAAACATAAGCTAAAACCTAGTGTGACGACCTTCATTCTTCGTATGAGTAGTAGTTGTGGGTGACTGTGTTGCTGTGCTGTGCTGGCTGGCTGGCTAGCTCCTTCTCCTTCCGTTTCCGGCTGCCTCCGACTCCGACTTCCATTACTATATATTATATATGTAGTAGTATGTAGTAGTTATTATATTACTTTAATTTTAGGAAACAACATTTAGAAACCTTCGAAACGGTTGACGACGGTTGGTTGGTTGGTTGGTTGGTTGTGTGTGTTTCTCTTGTTACATCCGATTTCTGCCCATATAGGGTGTACATGTATCTATCTATCCTCCGTCTTAGTTAGCAACTGAAACCTTTGCCTAATCCTCTTCAGTTATACACATTCACTTTTCATATTTAATATATAATAATATATATATATATAGATTGATGGGACGTTTGTGTCAAATAGTTAAAGTTAATATTAGCATTATATATTTGTATATATATGTGTGTGTTTGTGATTATGTAATTAGCATCTTCGGTTCTACTAGTGTTTGGGTTATTGTTATTGCTTGGCTAGCTCTGTGTGGGTAATATGGTACACGACGACTAATTTTAAATGCAAGAAAGAATCCACCTAAAGACTGTTAGCGATTTACAATAAACTCTCGCTGTAGCTGCTGTATCTATTGCTGAAGTTGCTAAAGTTGCTGTTGATGTAGTAAGCCGGTTGTTGTTGCTGCTGTTGCTGTTGCTGCTGCTGATGTTGCTGGTAATAGTGCTGGCGATAATGGGCTGGATTCGGGCCCCGGCCACGCCCTTAAATGGACGAGTTCAGCTTGAGCAGGCGATCCGGATGCTTGACGCGCAGATGCGAACGCAACGTATCGATCCTGCTGTAGGTGGCCGGGCAATAGGGACACATGGACCGTTGGGCGGTGTGCGAGTGGAAGTGGTGCCAGCGATTGGTCACCTCCTTGCCGCAGGATCGGCAGCGCCACATGGTGCCCGGATCGCGGGACGGCGTAAACATGTTGTGATACGACATGGTGTGATGTGAATTGTGACCGGCTGCTCCTCCGGCTCCTCCTACTCCTCCAACTCCTCCTCCTCCTCCACCGGCTCCTACACCAGATCCGGCTCCTGCTCCGCTATTGGGGGCATTGCCTGAAACCTGATTGTAGCCATGGGCCGGGGGCGTGCCAGGGGTATGACCGCTGTGACCGTTTCCGGCGGCGATATAGTGCATCGGATGGTATTCGCGCTTCAGGGCCGCCGACAAATGCATACCGAAGGGCGGCGGTGGGGGCGAGGCCGAGGACGAGGTCGACAGCGGGGTCGACAGATGGTGGCGGGCGCTGCTGCCTGCGGTTCGAGAACGAGAAAGAGAAGAACAGAACACACAACAGCCCGTCGAGCGGGACGAAAATCAGCCCAGAGAAATAGATTTCTTTTTTTGGTTTTTTTTTTTGGATTTGTGGTTTTTGCATTTTCTTAATTTTTTTTGTATAATAGAAAAAGGGTAGAGAGTTGGTGTAAGAGTGAGTGTGTGTGTGAGAGAGAGACAGACAGAGACAGAGAGACAAAGAGAGAGAGAGATATATAGAGATATGGCTTGAGACGGAGATAGGTAGAGTTTCGTTTTGTGAGCAAAAAACAAAAAAAAAATTGTATGTGTGTACTTTGGGCAACTTAATGAAAAAAAGATCTCAAAACTAAGAAAACTAAAGGGGAAAAGTATACTAAAAACAGAATAAAAAAAATATATATGTATTGTATATAAAAAACAAAAAACAAACGCGACTAACTACAATTCAAGCAACTTAGGTCAACGAAAAAATATACATACAAAGTAGATAATAACCAAAATTACAAGAAACTCATCGAACTTTCGGTTCGCTGCCTCTCACGTACATATTTCAGCGTGCAAATGAAATATACTTCTACTCCTTCTTCTTTAAATAATAATAATGTATATAATTAATAGTTTTATAATATATATATATAGATGTATATATAAAGGCGAGCGAGCGCTCATTTTACAACTAAGCGTTTTTGGAAATATAAACTAGGAGAGCAGGGCGCCATAAAAGTAGGCAACAGTTTCTTGTTTCATGTCAATTATTCCTTAAACTTAAACTTCAATTATTTATATCATATATAAAATTAGTTAAATATTTGATTTAATTGAAGAATGTTGCTCAAACTTATTGGGCACCCTACTCGTTTACAGAATAACTTATCAAAATGCCTCCGTTTGTTCCTGCAAAGTTCCTTTCTTTCGGTATATGTTTTATAATATTTATTTTTATTAATTTTATACAAATGAAATTAGTCACAATCGACGCATACATTTAGATGTATTCATTGGCATACTCATTTAGACATGAATTATGTATATTTTTATAGCACAAATGTGATAAACAATTCGTTTATGGTCAAATGATATAGGGGGAGGTCCTCGCTTTCGCACATTTAACCTACTGTAAATATTAAAATATAGGAAACCTTTTTGTTTCGTTTTTTTTTTTGGGTGTAACTTATTCTGTGCGAAGAATTACACTTACACTTAGCGATATATCGGGCTGAAAACTCAAAGGGAAATTCGATACATACAATAAATCCATATATTATTTAATTTAGTTTGAATTAAAGTAAGGTATTCGTAAATGTTTCAAAAATAGGTTAACAAATTCAAAAATCATATAAAGAAAATACCAATAAAAAAAAAACAGGAAATTGGGCCGAGGTTTGAAAATTCTCTATGTGTATATATGGTATTTGGTGGGTGGGTGTGTGTGTGGGTGTGCGTGCGCGCATGTGTGTAGACATATGTGCAGGTGGTGAGTATGTTGGCATATAGTAGGATATATATGGGTATAGTTTCTTAGACAATAGTTCAACTTTTCATGGGCACCCCTAACGTATTTGGAAGCACAATTCAAAGCGCACAGCAGAACGGGACTTGGAGACTCGCTATCGGTATCGGTGGGGGCTTATCGATATCGCTTTCGATTTATCGGAGTCAGAGGATCAAAATAATAAAGAATAAGTAAGTAAGTGATCACCATTTCGTTTTGTTTTCCATAAAATTCCATTTATTTGATTTAGTTTTGATTTCTTTTTTGTTTTTTTCATTGTTTGTTTTGTTTTGTTTCGCATTTGTCTGTGTGTGTGTGTTCTTCTGTCTGTCTGTGTGTATGTTTTGTGTGTATATTATGTCTGCCTGTTCTCCTTCGGTTATATTTGATTACGGTTTTTATTTTGGGTTTAGTAATTCGATATCTTTCGCTCATTGAAAGAGGCTGCCATAATAGATAGAATGTTTATTAAAAATCGTTTTAAAAAATATTGTAATATATATATATTTTTATATATGGTTGTGTGTGTGTTTGTGTGAGTTCGTATATATATAAATTGTAACAAATGCTGCAAGCATTTTTTTGGACTTGCTTCAATTTGCTTAACGATAATTAAACTGATTTCATTTTTTTTTTCTATTCGGTTTTTTTTTTCTGTTTTCTTTATATTTGTAACTTTTGTTTGCTGCTTTTGTTGTTGTTGTTGTTGATGCTGCCGCTGTTGTTGTTGTTGTTTTTTCATCTTCTTTATAAATAAAACTAAAAATAGTTTGTATTGCATTTATTATTAATACAAAAATATAAGATTAAACTATGTTTACATTGAAACTAGCACGTCATTAAAATTAAAGGCTCGAACAACGCTTGATCGACTGCAAAAATGCTTATTTTTGTTGTTATTAAAATTGGTTAAACGAAGTCAAAATCGAAAACAAGGACAGAAAATATATATGTATATTTCAAAAATGGGCATCAAAATAAATATGAGTGTGTTCTATATGGGCTCTGTGTGTGTGTGTCGAGTGGGTGGGTAGTTTGGTGTGTGTTGTGTTTTCTCGTTCTTTTTGATAAACATTATGACATTTATTGTAAGTAGACACAGAAATAGTAGCGAAAAGTTGCTCATTAACTAACTGCTGCTATATCAGATGTATATATTATCATATTCATAGTGATATGCTAACATTTATTTAGTTTTTTTTAGTTCCTTCTAGACGGTGTCTTTGCATTCAAATTGTTCCAATTTCTGGCGCATTTTGTGACATTTAAGAAGAGTTTTCGAATTACATTTCCTATAAGCACCGCTCTCTATTTACATATATATTTCTAATTCCATTGTTGCCTTTTTCATTATTATTATTTTTTTTTATAAATATTTCTTTTTCTTTTCTGTTTTTTGTTTTTTTTTTTGCTATTTGCGTGGTCTTGTCAACGTCAAGGTCCTGCTGCTGCTTAAACGAAAACTAGTCATATTGCACATACGATACGATTCAAAGAAAGCTGTTATCGTCGTCTCTTTCTTGCTCATCCTCTGCTAAAACTGCCTCCTTCAAATCCTTGAACTCCATCGCGTCTCCTACTCGTTATACTTTAAAGTATATTTGGATTTAGCACCATTTTGCATACCACACAAATTAATTAAAGATTACCGCTCGTTCTCGTTTCTCGTTATCGTTATCGTTTTTTAAAAAAACCTTCTTCTGCTTAATTAACATAATTTCAATTTGTAATGCATGTTTGTATGTGTGTGTTGAGTGTGAGTGTGTGATTTTGTGTGTGCGTGTGTGTTTAGTTTTACTATAGTTATCACATCATATATAGATAAATTTCTTAAATGTTGTTGTTTAACAAAACAGCGTTAAAAATAAACATTAAACAAACATTAAGTCGGGGGCAGTATTTGATGTAGCATTATAATTATTAATAATTGTAAATTTAATCACTAAACATTTCATGTTAAGAAGTAGAACAAATAAATATTATGAATATATGTGTATGTGTATTTAATATATAGATAACTTTATCAATTTCATATATTGTTTTAATCGAATTATGCATTAATTCTTTAGGCAATTTGACAATTGTTTTTGTAGCTTGTGAGTGTGTGTGTGTGTGTGTGTTTGTGTGTGTGCACCAATATTTTTTGTTTAAATTTATTTTGGGGGGATTTTGGCAATCAATGTACAACAACGAATTACAAAGAAAACGGCCTTTAAATATAAATATTAACTAGAAGAAAAACCGGAGGGGAAATGGGAGAATCATCAATCATATTTACACCGCAAGAAGAGTCTGCGAAACTAATTAATATTATTCATTATTTTATATATAGTTTATATAGACTGGATAACAAACTCGGCCACATGCACAGGACAGTTGATCGATCGGAGGGCGATACAGGGGCATCGCTAACTATATATAATACATCGGATCGGTTCAGATCGGAGCAGATCGCTCAGCTTGGTTCGAGACTCATTCGCACACACTCTCGGGATGGTTATAAATAAATTAACATTAGTTTAGTAACCGTAATCAGTGAATTAGTCGTAGTTTAATTTAGTTTAAGAGTTAAAACTGCTTAGCTAAGATTAGGTTGCCGTGTAATGCAATGTCTTCTTCAAAGTCAACTAACATCGATCAAACGCACAGAGTTTTGTACATTATAGATACCACATATATGTGTTCGTATATATGTGTAGAAAATCCCATTGAATAAAATTGTGTATATAAATATCGATTAAATTCAGTTACGCTACTGCTATTATTATATATTTTACAATTCTCGTTATAACGCATAGTTATTATGCCAAACATCCACTATAGGATCGTAATTAATATTTAAACATTTATGTAAATCAGTAAGTAGTGTTTTCTTTTTTTTTTCTTGTAGCAGCATAGAAATCTCTTGTTTCAAATGTCTTCAGTGTTCGGTGTTAGCTCCTAACTTTCCTAGAGTATCAGAGTGGTTGGTTTTCTTTTTTTCCCGTGGTGGGTGGGTTAGTCTGTAAGATGTGTGTGTGTGTGGGGTGTGCACATACTAGTGTTAAATGCAACAACAAACAGGTGCAGAGAGAGAGAGAGAGAGAGTGTGTGTGTGTGTGGAGCAGCCAAGGAATTTGTGGCACTAACCACCAAGAGATTGTTTGGCACAAATGTCAGGTGACAGGTCCAACGATTTGAGTTTTCTAAAATATGCATCTAATTCCATATGTGAGTAGTTTAGATTTAAGTTTAGTTCAAGCTTTTCATGGTGTAAATATTTTCTATTTGGAGTGCTGCTAATTAAAACCATTTGATCATCATCTTAGCTGCCTTGGAAACCCTTTTTCTTGGTTGCTTGTCCCACAAACAAGTGTGTTTTTTTTTTACAAGTTTAAAACCCTCATTACGATTACATTCGCTTACTAGACTGTATTTATAAGTGCAACTGCAACATCTGTGTTATAGTTTATGGTTGAAACCATGTGACAATGTGCTCCTTCGTCACAGATCAGCATTTTTTGGAATATCCTTCCTTCTAGCCAGCTCTCCCGCCGCCTACTTAATTGACAAATAAATTTTGGCTTACCCTCAACGTCGTTTTCAATACCCCTAAAAGTTGCCTATTTCGCGATCTCTCTCATCTATATTAAAAATTTGTTACTTTGAGTATCAATTGGTTGCTGTTTCTATTTTTCTGTTGACGGTGCATGTTGCTCCTGCTGCTCCTGTTGCTCCTGCTGCCTTTTGCTGTAGTTCCTAGCACTGTTAGCGTAACTATTGTTATTATTATTATGATTATTATTATTATTATTAGCATTATCATTACTATTAGTAGTAGTAGTTGTAGTAGCTTCCATTTGATTGGCATTTGTGGGCTCGCCGCTTCTGCTGTTGCTGCTATTATTATTATTTAAATTGCTGTTGCTGTTGGTGTTGTTGCTGTTGCTGTTGCTATTGCACATAGTTTCCTGGTGATCATACGGCGCCAATTGCTTCAGCTGCTCCATATAACGCTCGAAATTCAGCCTCATCTGCTGCTCCTCATCCAGCTCCGTGTCGCTCTCATCGATGATGATCGTCTGCGTTGCCGGCTGTCGTCGCTGGTTTCGCATACTGCCATTGCTTAGGGAGCTGATGAAGGATGGTTGCTGCTGCGGCTGTTGTTGCTGCTGCAGCTGTTGCTGCGGCTGCTGCTGCTGTTGCTGGGTTTGCTGGTAGTAATAGTCGCGTGCATAAAAGTTAAAGGGCTGAGCCTTGCGATGTTGCTGCTGCTGCTGCTGCTGCTTGAGGTTCTGGTCATCGGGACGCCAGGCTCCATAATTCCAGCCCAGATACTGGCTATATCATTCGCTCGTGGCATTATGCTGCTGCTGCTGATGGTGCTGCGGCTGCAGTTGTTGATGCAGCATGTGCTGCTGGGCCAGGCTGTGGGCATGCTGTTGCAATTGCTGCTGCGTTTGCTGCTGCTGCTGCTGTTGTGGGCTTTGTTGCTGCTGCTGGGATTGCTGGTGTTGCTGCTGCTGGTGTTGTTGCTGCTGCTGCTGCTGCTGTTGCGCCGCATTAAAGGCCGCTGCAGCTGCCGCCGCCATGGCCGCCTGTGAGGCCACCGCCAGCTGGCTGGCTGTGGGCGTGGATGCCGCCGCCGCCGCCGCTGCCGTGGACATGAGGTTGTCGAACTTGCGCGTGTCCGGATTGTACATGGGATGCTTGAATTTGCAGTGCGTGCGCAGGTTGTCGCTGCGCGTGTAGGTCGCCCGGCACAGCGGGCACTCGAAGCGGCCGGGGAAGTGGACGTGGTAGTGGTTGCGTATATGGGTGACGACCTTGCCGCACAGCTTGCAACGGTGCAGGTTGCAGCCGCCGGAGAGGCGCTCGAACGTTAGCCGCATGTGCCAGGCCTTCGAGCCTGCGACAATGTAATTATTTCAATTTGTTTTGAGTTGTTTTTTTTCGGTTTTTTTTTTTAAATTATTTATTTAGCATTTATTTCGGTTTTTAAGTTTCAGTTTGAGTATTTTCGTTTTTTTTTTCATTTTCATTTTCATTTTCGTTTTTATTTATTAATTTGTTCGTTCGAACGCGCAAAGAAAAAAAGAAGAGAAAAACAATGTTGTTGTTGGTGATTCACAGAAACAGAAAAATCATTTTTATAATAATTCTTAAACTGTATAATTAGATGGTTTTCAGAGTCTGCTGGTGTGTGTGTGTGTGTGTGTGTTTGGGTGTGTATGTGTTTATGCGTGTATGTGTGTGGTAGTATATTCGTAAATTTCTGTTTCCATTTTTTTTAGTTTTCATTTATCTCTTTTGCCATGGAAAGAATGATTATTATTAGGAACTGAAACTTTGTTCACATCGCCGAGACATGGGTTTGATCGGGTTTTGTTGGGGGTTAAATATATATATATATGTATAATATATAATTGTTCGCAATCAAATTTTGTTACACCCAAAAAATCACGGTAAATAAATACAGCTTTTGAAATAGAATTTGTTTTCCTTTTTTAAACTACTACTTTTTCCATGGGGGTTATGTATTATTATTATTATTATTATGTTTTTTGGTTTTGAGAGCTCGAGAAATGCAGAACAACAGCACTTGAATGATGGAAGGGGAGGTGTGGGTGTAGGTGTAGGTGGATGGGGAACAACAATATATTACTAGGTAAAAAATTATTATTTAAATCAAATGATTTTTGTCATTGGTCTGGAATTTCGTTGTCACTTAAGAAATACTCGCCATGAAATTATTTACAATAATCGGATGAGAATTAAGGGGTGGAACGACTGGAGCTGTATTTTCTTTGAGGAACCCAAACCAAATTATATATATTATATATATTGATGTAATGTATGTGCAATGATTCGTGTCGGACACTTATGTAAAATCTAAAATAATGTTTTTAATATATTTATAAATGATTGTTGATTTCGATTCAGTTCGTTTTCTTTTCAGCTTCTTTGGTTAATTTCTTTGTCAAGAGAGCCCAAGAACCGTATTAGTGTCTAATTTCTTTCACTGTATTTCGAAGGGTTTGCGGTTTAGGTGGGGTGGAGTTTATTGTTTATTGTTTTTTTCGGTGAATGTACATAAGTTTGGAGGGAGACAGAGCGAGAGAGGGTCATCAACATAAAAAAAAAACGCAGATGAGGTTAAGAAACAATGAGATAATAAAATATGACTGAGTTCTGGGTTGAAGACTACTAAAAACCATTAACGAAATAACTGTAGCGCAGCAACAACGATAAGAATCGGATATCGCACGTTGTTTATCGAACAGCGTACATCGCCTATTGTTTATCGTTTATCGAACACATTTCATTCAACACCCCTCCTGCCTGGCAGAACAAAAACAAATTTCGGGCCTCGCTGGATATAATAGAGCGAGACAGACTGTGTACAATATTTAGAGAGAGAGAGAGATAGACAGAGAGAGAGAGAGAGAGCGAGACAGACTGAGTGTGAGAGGGAGAGAGAATTACAGCTATAGAGCAAGATAGATATAGATCGAGTGAGTGAGTGAGTAGAGGTAAGTGTTTCGTTTTTAAAAAAAAAACTTCAAATAACTAAATTAAATTTTCAATCGTTTGGCCAATTCCTGTTTTTTTTTTCTTTTGTTTTTTCTTATCGTTTGTTTCATTTATTTTTGTTCGAATTTGTTGAATTTGAGAATTGATAAGACGTAAATCATATAATTATGTATGTGTATATATATGTATATTTAACTTAGGTAACATAAGTCTAAATTATAGGGGAGAAGAGGTATTTGTGCTTAAATAGATCTTAGAAATTTGAACTTACCGTTAAGAGAGTGCGCTTGATGTTTAAATTTTTGTATTAAAATTTGGATACGGTTTTTCTTTTATGTTCTTTTTGATTCGTAATCGTAAGAGTTATGTATTTTGTATATTTTATTTAATTGTGTTTAGTTGTTTTTAGTACCTAAGGGATGAGGGTTTAATGTACCAACAAACTGCATTTTGTTTCTTTTGCTTTTTATTGAATGAAAAGAACTGGAATTTGATTTGAAAGAGATTTATTAAGTAAAGTTAAAGATGTTAAAGATTGATTTATCCGTTTCACATACATATGTGTACTTGTATATATTTGTATTTAAGTGTTAATTAATTGGATTCTTGCTTGATTTGTTTCTCTAATTCTAATGTTTTTTTAAGTACATTGTTTCTCGTTAAAATCCGATATCAATTTGATCTTTAGCAAAGCACAGATTTATGTAGATTAATTAATTGAGTGAGTAAATTATCTGTAATCAACTTCGGTGGGTGTTTTGCCAAAGATATAGTTCAGGCGAGCGTCCAACTTCAGTTACCCGGATGATGTTCTTTGGGGCTCAGCATAAACGGTGTGAAATTGGACGCTGACCGAATAATAATATTGCTCAAATTGGTTTTGCCAAACGAATTTGTGATCAAAATATTTGAGACAAGACTAGAGACCTTAATGGAGAGATAGAGATTCTCAAAAATAGTCGATATATTTTTTATAGCTTTGCCTTTCGGTTCAAGTCTTCAAGTTGTTCAAGTTGTTCAAGCTTGCTTGCCTCACTCGTTTTTTTTTTTTGCCTAGATTAATCATTTAATTATTTAACTTTTCGTTAGCTTTCGCGACCTTAGGGCCTATGGACTAGAAGAGTGATTAGCTATAATATGGCACAAAATGACACGAACGAACATAAATTAGTCAACATTCACTACAGCACATGTTAAGTAAGTAATTAAATAAAAATAATAACTGACGCGGAAATCGATTGGAATTCTACATATAATACTTGTCAAAGTTTCCCTCCACTGAGTACTGGTCTCGGTATTTTCTAATTCGAATATCGATATTATCTCGATAATTGATCATCGATTATTATCCATTTGGTTCGCTCTACGTGTGATCTACAAAAGAAGCATCTCTATAGAGGTTTCGACGATTTAACAATAATAGATAGTTCAGAGTCTTGAAGTCAACTACGATTAGCATAGGTTCTGTTTTGTCTGTGTGTGTATGTGTGTGTGTGTGTGTCGGTGTGTCGGTGTGTATATAAGGTTTATAAATATAGATATATAGATGTACATCCAACTGCCAAGACAGACATTGGCACCTCCTCACTCTAGTTTGCATTAAATTACGTATACGTTGCTTGATTCGTGGCTACTTAATAGTGGTGAAAACCTGCCTTCAATCATTGATTTGATTTGCTTCGATTTGCTTTAATTTGATCTGACGCCTAGAGAAGTGATCACATATGTACATAGTGGCTGAAGAACCGATCCTTGATGTCCGCATGCTTGATTTTGCAGTGAGCCTTCATGTTATCCCTGCGAGTGAACTTCTGGCCGCACACGGGGCACTCGTGGCTCTGCGGCCGATGGATATTGGCGTGATGCCAGCGATTGGATACGATCTTGTTGCAGCTGACACAACGGTACAGAGTGGGAAGCGTGCCCGACAGCTGCACGAACAGGGTGGAGTAATCGATGTTGTGGTCCCGCCGGTTGGCCGCCGCCGCAGCTGCCGCTGCCACTGCCGCCGCCGAGGATGAGGAGCCGCTGGAGCTGGAGCTGGGCTGTGGCGAGACTGCCGATGTGGCCACCGATGGCGGTGCCGATGTCACCGAGCCCGATGCCGAGCCCGTTATCGATGCTGATCCCGAGGCGGAGCCGGAAACCGAGGCAGTCGGGTAGTGTTGAGGCGATCCTTGAGAGTGACTGGGCGGTGGTGGTGCTATCGGCAGGGATGACGGGTGATGATGATGCCCATGACTGTGTCCATGGTAGCTGGACAGATCCAATTGCTGCACCGATCCGTTGCTGGTCAAATAGGCCTGACTGCCGGTCGCATTTGGTGGCGTATAGGCCGCCTCGGCGGGACAATCCATCAGGGAACGGGGATGCTGATGATGAGGCGGGTAATGGGACATCAGGTGCTGCTGTCGACTACAGCGGATGGCCCGCATATTGAGCTCCTTGCACTTGTACTCGCATTGATAGCCACCATCGACATAGATCTCCGAACCGGATGCAACCGCCTCATCGGGATGGGGCGGGGCATAGACCATCGCTCTGCGATATTTTGGCGGTGCGGCATGGTAGGCAGACGACGCCTCCTCAATATCCTCCTGGTCCTGCGGCTCCACATCCTCCGCATCCATATCCCGATCGTGATGCACCTGCACATCGGGCTCCAGCTCCCTATCGCGTTCCTGTTCCTCCCGATCCCGATCCTCACTGTTAAAACACTTGACGCGACCTGCAAACATTTGCTTCGTTTCATATTAGGCGTCATCACTGTGGGGGTGGGATCTCAGGGGTGGACAGATGGTCGGGTGGACAGGTGGACAGACAGGAAGAGACAGAGATTGGTTTCGATCGCGCTTCTTCACTTGCATTCCATGCGCACAGTGGTCTAAAGCCAATGGTTTTCGGGCGTGTGTGTGTTTTTTTGGTGGATTTTCGTGGAGTGGAATCTAAGTTCAACTAAGTAGCCTTGGGTATAAATTTAAAAAGTATGTGGAGAGCGCATAAATATTTAAATATATGTATGTTGGGTGTTCCAGAAATCCCTTCTGTATCAACCTCGGGCTATACAGGGATTCATTGCGGTTTGAAATCCTTTACAAAGGTGCCTAAAACTAATGCTTCTTGGTATAAAAATACAAATTTGCACATGAAACATTTTATTGTAATCTTTTAGACATATTTTAAAATGATTTTAAAACGCTAGTGACTTTTGTGGTAACCTCCCCTTAGGATGGGCCAATATACTATAGTCTAAAAAAAAAAAAAACAAATTCTTAGATACTTTTTCCCAACTTTATTCCATATTTTTTCTTTTAAATTTTATTTATGCAATGTAATTTTATAAGAAACAAAAATACATGAGCTAGAAAAAGGCTATAAACCGAACTTAAGATAAAATGTAGAAGAATCTTTCTATATTTTCCAAAACATTTTCAATTAAAGACAAGACTTTATGGATAATACATAATTACTTTCTCTTGTTTTTAAATACCCTCTTTTTTTTATAAATATTTGATCTATAATATCCCAAAATTGGCCCACCTTAATATAGGATATACATATATTTATAGTTTATGCAGCCTCCCAAGTTTTCCGGGCTCGTGGATGTGTGGCGGTGTTTTTGAGGGGAAAATGCAAGAAGAATGGATCAAGAGACTGCTACGAGTTTGGATTTAAATGCTGTAAATGTAAGGACTTTGCCATTTCGTTTTGATTTTTTTTGTTTTCGAAACAAACTGTGTGTTCAAGGACGTGTGTTGCGGTGATCAAAGGATAAGAAAGATAAACGCAGGACATTAACACAAGTCAAGTAGTGATCGGCAAGGATAATGGATAATGGTACTGGGTATCGAGGCGAAGCCTGGAAATCATAATTTACAGATCGATCGTGGGGGCAAGGGCGTTGGGAGTTTGGAAATCAAATCAAAAAACAATCTTAATCATACAGCTGGCAGAGTCTGTGGAGATAACAAAACAAATCAAATCAAGGCTGGACTTAAAGCTAAGGCGGCATCGATTCGGTTCGGCGGGACTTAATAGCTCTAAGAAAACAATTCAGCTAAATTAAATATACTTTTGCATCAAAGCAAATCAATCAATCAATCAACAGTGTGTCGTGAACGGTGTGAAACGGATTGGGAGAAAGTCAAATCAAAATTAAATCAAAATCAATGGTAAACAACAACTTCGGTTTCGTGTCATTTTGTGGCGGCATCGACAATTTGTTCGTTTTCGGGCTTATCATAATATAGAGTCGGTGGTATTATCTCGATTCTTTATAATACATTTTTCATATAGAAATACTTTGCTTAATGGTTGGTTTTGTGGGATAACTTTCGTTTTAGTACTTCAATGTTGCAACAGATGTTTAGGCTGTATATTTTGTCTTAAATATATAATTTTATTTTGTATTATTTTTGTACACTTTTTTGTTTGTTTTTTATTTAGCAAATTCCAGTTCTTTTTCGTTTTTCTTTTTAATATATATTTTTTTTTTGGTTGGTTTTGAAGGGGGTGGTGAGGGGTTTTATTTTTTTGGGACGCTGGGTGCAGGGTTTATTTTTTTTAGCTGTAAGGTAATTTCAATTTCGATTTAATTTCAATTAAGGTTTTCTTTTTAATTTTTTCATAATTTTGTAAATTGTATTTTTTTGCGCCAATAATGTGCGAGCTTGGTGTCTCTCTCCTTTTCACTTTACCATTTTTTATTAAAATCAGTTCTTTGAGGCTGCTCTCGTTTTTTAACTTAATTGAGGTTATGTGCAACACACACACACAAGCATACACACACACACACTGACAGTTAAGTACAGAAACAGAGAGATTGAGAGAGCGACAGAGAGAGAGAGAGATAGAAAAAGAGTGTAGGCAAAAGAAAGATAGATTGGAATACACTTAGTTAGCTTGGCAAGAACCAATTGGTAAAAACACAGACAGTCAGTTACGGTTATCTCGTTACAAAAAAACAGTGTGACCATCGACATCAAAATCATAAATGCAGCAATGTTAGTTAGTAGAAATATCCAAAAAAGACGAAAAGTACAGTCTGTTCCTGTGTGTTGCGAGTGTGTGTGTGTGAGTGTGTTTGTGTGGATTATAACGGAAAAAAAGAACACATCGATTTTGGAAGCTTTGTTTTTTTTTTTTTTTGTCTTATTCACACTGAAAAGTTTCTATATTTTATTTTTTTGTATGCTTGCTTTTTTGGTTTTTTGTTTCCATTTCTTAGACAATAAGTTGCAACATTAAAGACGAAAAGAGATTTGGAAAAGTTTGAGAAGGTTTTCTTGTATCTTTGTTCAGAATTTAATTTATTTTTGGTTTTGTTTTTTTTTTGTCAGCAGTTTTGAAACGAAGCATGGCAAAAAATAGAAGAAAATTAGATGTACTTAGGAGGCAATAAAATAATGGTTGATTATGGTGTTGAATCCAAAAAAAGGAAAGCGCTTGGAAAATAACTACGAGTGTGTGTGTTTCTCTATTTAAGTGAAATTATAAATTGAATTTGAAATTTGTTACATGTTTTTATTGGATGATCATTTTGTTTTCTTTTATTTATTGTGTATGTTTTGTTTTTGTGTTATGGCCGAGGTATAACGCCAATCGAGGTAATTAACTGAAATAATTCGGTTTTTGTTTGTTGGATTTGCTTTGTGGATGACATTCGGAGGCATTTTGAGTTCTACAAACTAATTGGAATTAATCCGGGTATATGTTCGTTTGAAACTGACTTACGACTAAAATATGGCGGCATGAGAATGTTGATAATCAATCGATAAGTTTTTAAATAATACATATCAAAATTAAAAATAAATCGATACATAAACGATAATCGTATGTGTGTATGTGTGTGGGAGTGTGAGTATCAAATGTGTGTTTGTGTGTTTGTATGTATATGTAAAGGGCGTCAAAAAAAACATGCAACATGCGGCAAACGTACAGCAAAAACTTGGAAAGCAATCGAAATCACGATCCAGTCTCGGCCCAAAAGAATGGGGAAAAACTCATCATAAAAGCTAGATTTATAGTATATATTTATCAATATAGAATACCATACGATATACGACAAACAACGAAATAATAAAGATATGCATATAAAGACAGAGAGATAGAGAGATATATATATTTTTTTTTTTGTCGGTAGGAGAGGTGTTGTTGATCTGTTGCTCTAGCTAGCACTTTTTGGGTCTTACTTCTCTTAGGATTATATCATTCGGAATATATTTGTAGCTAAATAAATACATAGGACAAATTAAAATACTGTACTTACAAAAGCATACGAAATAGGGGTAATTAAGTAGGGGTATTACTTGTCTCAGGATGTGGTGGGGGATTTATATAAATGCATGCAGGAACATTCAGGGACGTAGATGTATAAGCTGGAGATGGGTGTTTCCAGCTTCGATTATTTATACTAGATCAATTTTTTTGGAACATAACACACCCATTTCCAATTTACACATCTATTTTCTGACACTTTCCAAGGGGTTTTTACTTCTACTTAACCATCTAGATTAGAATAGTTTTGCTCTTTTTTGGTTAGATTTTAATTACTGGGTGTTTTCTAGGGGTCAGGGCGGGGGCGGGTCAGGAAAATGAACAGAAATTAAGCTACGAATTTTCTACAATTTTTTTCTATACAGTTTTTCATTAACTTTTCTTTTTTTTTCTTGTTTTGGCAGGGTTTTTTCTCGCATTTCTTTGAGTTTCTAATAGTTTTGAACGCGTGGTGGAAACAAAGTTTTTGGTTAAACAAACAAAAATAGATTGTATATTAACCAAAAGCTAATAACAAATTACATACGCAATATACAGACAGAATATAGGGTATTCTTTCGGTTTCGAGTGCGTTAAGGTATTCAAAAGCTCAGAGAGAAGAAGATTCTTTATGTGTGGTTTTACTTTTTTTTTTAATCTCTTTTTTTTTTTTGTAGTAGTTGTAGTTGTAGTGGTGCTAGCTCGGTTCTGGCTAAAATGGCTAATGGCTAATGGCTAGTGGCTAGTGGCTAATGGCTAAATGGCAGTGCTCCACCTCAAAAGTACTCACCGTCAATGTTGTCCGTCTGGTCCAGCTGCATCTGCTTGACATCATTATGATCCTCTCGTGCGTCCGCCGCTTGCAGTGCGTGCTGCGATAGCAGCGTCGACATGTCCTCCGGGTGCAGCTTCAAAGCGGCACTCTTTGGGATCGGCAGCAGGGGCAGAAAGTGGGAGAGAGGTAAATGGTATATGGTAAGTCGAGGAGAGATCTAGGTACTGTATGGGGCTAAAAGTTGATTCAAAATAATCGAAAAGCGACCGAAAAGCAAATTGTACAAGTATTGCTTCATTTAACAAGCCATTTTTCTTGTTTAAATAAAACTTAGTTCAAAAAATTAAAATACATGACAAAAACGAGGAATATTTTGAACTTCTATCTGTGCAATTTTCTTTGAAATTAAATAAGTTGTCTTTAACGTTAGATATTGTTAAGTGAAGGGTTTTAAATCAGTGGTCAGCACGGCCCTATGTAGCGGGTCATATAATTTCTCTGCTTGGTCTCTGCTGACACATGCACGGTATCCACGTGCGTGCGTCTTCGGCAAAGGTCTTCGGGTACGCTCTCGTAAAAATAAAGTACAGCATCAGAACTGACACAATGTCATTTTGTAGCCAAATATAGGCGTTTAGAGTTAAACAGCTATTTTTATAGTCAAAGCTATTCTGCATGTCATATTACATTAGATATTTTTTTGTTTTCGTCTTTAATTCCATTTCTCACACACACAAATGTGTAATAGTGCGGACCACTGTTTTAAATTATTTTAATATATTTTTATTTTATGTAAATAAGTTTCTCCTAATTAAAAATTCTACTGTAAAATTCTTGGATTCAAGAAATCATAAGTATTCCTATCCTTGTAATGATACTCTAATATCCAAATGGGATTTATATTGAAATAGGTTTGTTTAGTACTTTAAATTCATATGTAATGATTCTAATAATTTATTAACTAAATAACCTAATATTCCAGCTCTGTAAGATCTCTCCACCTAGTGTTTATGCTTTACCAATTCTAAACTGCACCTGCAATTGCAAAATGCTGCCACAAAAAGCCACCTCTAAATATTGCTCATATATTCTTGCCTTCGAAATACCTTCTTAAATATATTCTTTATTTGATTGTCATACATTTGTGTTGTCAAAATCTAATACTAATGCCTATGGCTAATCCTGAGCGGTGTATGTTGGGTGCCCCTTACGCGGGGGACCTGTCTCTGTCTCTATGAGCTATCCTTGCCCACATTTATGGTGATGACATCGGGTGAACGTCGCTTGGAACTGCCACTTCCACTGGGCGTCTGGTTCTGGTTTTGAGTCTGATGCTGCTGCTCCTGCAGTTCACGTTCGTAGCAGAGGCGATGCGACTTGCACTTGTTGTGATGATTGACAATTTCCAGCCGGAAGTTGGAGTTGCCCTCGACGAAGGAGGTGCGTATGTCGGCCAGCTCGCCACTCCACTTGCGGCAGTGGCGGCAGAACATGGTATTGGCCCGCTCATCGTACTGCAGCCACTCGAACTGGTATAGCCAGTTGGCCCGAAAGCGGCCGCTTTTCCGGGAGCCACTGCCGCCACTGGATCCCAGGGCAGACAGTGATGATTTCCCCACTGCAGGATGGGGCGACTGTTGCTGCTGCTGCTCCTGGTGCAAATGCTGCTGCTGTTGCTGCTGGAGCAGCCTCTGCACAGCAGAGTCCAGACTTTCGTTTTGATAGTGCAACTGCAGCGTCTTCAACTGTGCCTCCATGGCCTGGTGCAGCAGCATCTGGTGCATAGACTTGGTACTGCTAGTGCCTAAGAACGCTTCTGACTTTTTCACCTACACGCCGGCGGATTAAGAAAATTGTGGGTCTGAGTAGAAGGAAGGATTTGCTGGTCTTTACTTTACTTTTTACTTTAACTTTTAACAGCATTGTTGAGATTTTTTCTTTCTTTTTCTTTGGCCGATATATATATTCCGCTGAGAATTTGTAGGGGAAAACTCAATTAAACGCAATCCTTCGTTCTGCTCCCAATTTTTGACTTTCTTATAGATTTTCCCTTAAATTTTAAAGAACAAAATGAGCAATTTGTGGTTTACAATTCACGGGCTTGAGCTTGTGTGAAAGCATTTTGCATTTTGGCGACTACAAGCTTACAGTGCTACAGAGAGACAGAGAGAGAGACAGATGATGGCTTAACAAAAGGAAACGAAAAAAAGGCTTTACAAGAATGTTCTGTACAGTAGCTGGAACCATCGAACCGCTTCAAAAAAAGAAAAAACCTTAACAAACTAAACGATGCGGCGGCAACGAAATCATAATTTTAAATTCAATCAAAACTTGCGATCTATCTACTATAACTAATGTGATCTCTGATCTCTTAACTTACCGGCAAGTAATCGGGCGGCAGGCCCACGTGATGCTCGCGATGCTGTTGCTGCTGCTGGGCGTCCATCAGCTCCTGTTTGATGCTCAGCGACTGGCTCAGGCCGCTTAATGCACTGGCCGCGCCCACATTGCCGCCCCCGAGGCTGCCCAAGTGACCGCCGGTGGTCATTGAGAGCGGTGAGTCGTGGCGGCCGCCGGCATCCTCCGATTCTGATGTACTGCCGCCCGTCTTGGGCACGGGACTCGACTTGAAGTTGGCCTGGAAGTGGAAATAAAAGTAAGTCATATTTAAAAAGTGAAGGAATCTAATATAAAACTATATCTAAATTTTTTTTTGGGTTTTTTAAATCTAATAAAATAAATAATTCTTGCTAAATATTCACTTAAAAGTATGCAATGCTTTTCATAAACAGATTCTCCTTGGATTTTCTGTTTTCAATTCTAATACCCTCGAAAGTGCCATAAGATCCCCACCTCTACCTTTATCAGCACGTGCCACAGAGAGAGCCCGAAGAAAGGGAGAGCGGCACGTGCCCTAGCCCACAAAAAAAAAAAAAAAAACGTCACTCTCGCTGATAAGAGCCCGAAATAGCTGACAAAAAAACACCAGCGCAGCACTATTTGATCGCAGATCACCGGCCCCAGCTGATAGCCGCAGTCATGTGAGCGAGCGGAGCGTGTGCCCAGTTGCCCTGCCCACCATCCAAGCCCAAGCCCATCTCCTCATCCATATCGTAAATGCCAAAAACATAAATGTTGATATTGTTTGTTTGCATGCCACCCGCCGACCGATAAGCGAAAAGTTTGAGCAGCTTATGGCAATGAGGCTTGAAGGCCAACCTGAAATGGGGTTTGGTCCTATGCCCAATATATCTATATCTTATAACTTACATAGGAACTAAAAGGCTGGGAACTGTACTTTGATTTGTTTTTATAGATTTAACAAAAAGCCTGGCTATTAGTAATATGTTTCTATTATTTATTAATAGAAACTAGATAAACATGATTGAATTTAGCTTCTAAATTATCACAAATAATATCGGTAAGCTTTATAGGGTTCACAAAATGTTTGTTTAATCAATTGCATAATCTCTGTTTCCATAATTCAATACCTAATATCTATGTTTATAATTTTACAAACATTTTCTGTACTCATATTTTAAAAGTATATGCTTTACAAGAAAAAAAACTATTGGAATTTACGCTTTGTTTACTAAAACCGGGCAAAGGTGATAATTCAATTTGGGGCCATTTAATTAATTTAAATAAATACAACGCTACCAGTCTTTACAAAGAGCGTTGAAAACCAACAAACCGCGAAGTTAATTAAGTTGTAACTATCACATGTTTGTAATACATAATTGTATTAAAGTTAAAGGATTTTAAAAGTATATACAATTTAGAAATAACATCCAGTCTTGCTCTAAAAACAATATGAAAAATATATAAATAAAATATTCAAAAGTATTCCCTATAAATAATGTAAAATAATGAAAACAAACCCTCTAAATAATGAAGCCTGCAATTGTGTTTTAAATAATAAGCATTTAACGCCCCGTTTTGATACGTGATAATTTCTAATTAAATTTAATTGTCAGGCAATTAAAGTGCCCACCAAAAAAAAAATGTGCTTTAAATTTCAAATGCGAAATTCCTCACTAACTGGCGGACAGAGAAGCATTCAAATGGTTTAGGTTGGCCTGTGGGAAACACAAAAAACCAGAAAAACGCGACAATTAAATTACAGGGCAATGTACTGGCCAATAAAACAATTAAACAAATACGGAAGGTTAGCAAGGGGACTCTCCTAAGCTGGCACTGCCTTCGCAAGCGGTTTTTTTTTATTATTATTGTATGAATAAAATATAAAATAGGTTGGGGATATATCATGATATATCAAGGTAATTGAATTTGTTTCAATAGCAATGAGAATTACATATATGGAAAGTACTTTAAATTAAGTTAGAATATTTTAAAATAAATTTAAAGACGCGCTTTTTTGAAATTTTATAATTACTGTAACATATTTTGTTTAAATATTGAAAAATACATGAAGATATTATCAATTATAATAATACAATGCACAGAAATAGTTTTAAAAAGCCATAAGTATTTTCTAAATCAATTTCAATTGTTTTCAGAACATATTAAAAGTTCAACACTGCGTATACTTAATATACTTGTACATCAATATTACGTATACGCATCAAATTAAACATTGCATTGCATTTTAATGATTCTTAAGCAAGGGTTTAATTAGAAATTCCTTAATTTAGTTACGTTTTCTTGTTACTTCTTGTTAACACTTAAAAATAAAAGTCAAAAATAGTTAAAAAAGAATTATTTTGCTCACCTGAGAGTCCTGCGGGTAGTGCCTGTCCTGGTGGCTCGAGGACAGCGAGTTATCACAGTTGGATGATGAGTTCTTACGTCTGCGCTTACTACTACTCAGCTGCTCCACGGGCGTGGTGGACATCTCCCTCTCCCTGTCCCTATCCCTCTCACGCTCCCGCTCTCGCTCACGCTCCCTTTCCCGTTCTCTGCTGTTATTTCGCTCCCGATTGCTGTTGTTGTTGTTGTTGTTGTTGCTGCTGCTATTGTTGTTGTTATTATTGTTGTTGTTGCTGCTGCTGTTGTTGCCGGTACTACTGCTGTTGCTATTATTATTATCCTTGTTGCTATAATCCAACTGCAACAGATCATCGCGACTATCGGAACGATCCAGAGTTCCACGCTCGCTGCCACGATCGCTGCACGCATCGGCGCTGGCGCTTCGATTGGCGGCGGCTGCCACAGCCGCTGCTACCGCCGCTGCCGCTGCCGCAGCACTGGCACTGGCGCTGCCGACGCTCGGAGATCGTTCGCCGCCGGTGGGCGTGGCCAGGCCAAGGGCAACGGCCGCTGCATTCATTGCATTACCGCCGGCTGCTGCTACCGCTGCAGCTGCTGCCGCCGCCGCCGCTGCTGCCGCTGAACTGCGTTCGCTTAGGCTGCTGCTGCTGCGTTGCGTCAGCTCGTCGCGCAGATCCCGTTCGCAGCGAGAGCGCAGGGAGTCGCGGGATTCGCGCATCGCATCGGCCACACTGCTACCGCCGCCACCGCCACCGCCGCCGCCAAGTCCGGCGCTGTAGTTGCTTGGACCGCGGCCGGTGGGCGAGCTGGCCGCCGAATCGCGCAGCTTGTCGCAGTCGGAACGGTAGTTCAAATTGTTGTTATCTGTGAGACCACGCACCTGGCAAGAGTAAAGAAGGTAAATGGGATTTTAATATTTCATTTTGTCATATAATTTGAAGATTAAGAGTGCATTCTCTGGATTATGCAAGGGCTGCTCTCTTGTATCTATTAAAATTTATTTTTAAAATCAATAAAGTTATAGGAAACATAAGGCAAATCTATTTTTATACGAGCTATAATAAATATGTATCTTCTATCTTCTATCTTCTATATGAAAATATAAGTTAAATTGATTTGTTATTCAGAGAGTTAAATGAAGTCTCAAAAATTGCAAGCTACACTTTCTATACTTTTGTATTTCCAATTATGTTATGACTTCATAAATTAATTGGTAAAAGTTTTTAGATTAAAATTCACTTTCCGTTGCGGGTTTCCCTAGAACGATTGTTTTATGAACGTCGTTTTTTAAGTACGTACATCCGAATTGATAATATTCTTATCTGATAGTTAGACAACAGCAAGAGCAAGAGTAAAGCAAGAGTAATTTACGTATACGTAATATCCTTTGGTCAATGGTTTCCATATTAATTATTAATCCCAAACACACACCTGCAGACTCTCGGCCGTCTTGAGGAACATGGGCAGCGAACTCTGGCCCACGTTGACCTCGCCCTTGTACATAAAGTCGAGCAGAGAACGCATCTCTGAGTATCTGACATCTTTCAAGTAGATGATGGGATGTGGGTGCTGGTTCTGTAGGAAAATCGTCTCGAAATACGGACTGCAGGCTGACAGTATGGTTTGGTGAGCCTGCAAAATAGAATTTTACTTTAGTAACTGTTGATATATTTATGAATATATATAATATATGTATCCACCTTGACTGTCTCGCCTTCGCAGGCGAGCGTGACATCGCAGAGCGCCTCCCGCTGGAGCAGTGAGGTGAGGACGCCGGTCAGATTTGTCGGATGATTGTTCCAGCGCAAGCAGAATTGCTGGTCCATCGCTCCTTGGTCAGTGTTGTACCTGTAATGGGAGGCAGAAATTCATAAGTATAAGGCGAGATACATCAATTTAATAATAATAATATTTGTTTTTATTTTTATAGACAATTGTGTACATAGTAATCGAAATAAAAACCATATCAGGTTGCAGGGGAATATCTTATTTTTATTTTATTTAAAATAAGAACTGATTAACATTAAACATAATTCCCAACTACTGAGCAAATGTATATTTTTATTCACTTTATTATTATAACTAAACCAACTATCCCCTTGTAATTATTTTATTTGTATTCATCTCTGCATTATCTGAGTAAAAATGGAACCAACAACTTAATAGCACGGTTTATCTAAATTTAGTTTTTTCCATTTTTAAAAATGTTTCCGGAAGCGGAAGCGGAGGCAATTCGATTTTTGTTCGTTCCTGTTATCGTTATCGCCGCCAGACCCGCACAGCTGTGGGCGTGTGTAAACCGTGGTATGTATGTACAAGAAATACCAATGATAATTTGTCATTGAGCACAATTGCTCATTACAATTGCCGAAGCAGAGCAGCCCGTGGCTGTTCTCAATTATTTATTGCATTTCCGTTGGTCGATAACAAAAGCGCACACGAAATTTGCTTGTAGTTGGTGTTGTTTTTGTGGCCAAAAACACCACAGTTGCATCTGTATTAGTGCATGGGTGGAGTGTTAATTGCCATTTGTTGCCGCCATGTTTTGGCTACTGGCTATATGTTAATTACTCGGCCAAATAAACGAGAGCAATCCATGCAAATTCAGTTGACAGACCGAGCAAGGGAGAAGGGAGCATAATGTATTGTATTCCCGGGGCTTATCTATGCCACGATTTATGGAGCCCTCAAACCCACTTACAGTGTGTCGATTTTAAGAATAGAATTGATGTTGATATTTCTTTATTACAATTGCCTGGAATCCAGCCTAATCTTAACGGCCTTTGGTCAAAGTTCTCATTGGCGGGTTGAGCGGGATGAGTGGGGTGTTCTGTGGCGGTGGAAGTTGATAAGAAGCACTTTTGCTTTTTTTTCCGCTATGCCGCTGCCTTTGTATTCAATTTATGAAGTGGGCTATTAATAGGATGTACTACGACTATTAAACACCCGTTAAAGAGTGGTATATAATAATTAAAAAAGAGGTTGGCATTAAGGTGTTTGAATTGCACTATTAGCAATGGTAAGAATTCGTTAGTTTTAAACTTTTTGTTAATGGTATAAAATAATAGCTATAAATTGTTTAAAAAATAATGATTTTTCGTTTATTTTTATTTTTTGTGTAAGTAAACCTTTTATAGAACTTTTCTTTATCAAATATAGATTCCAAATACTTTAATCGTAGGTCCTAAGAACTGATATAGTTTAGTAAAATATTTTAAAGAAGCTTCCCACTAATTTTTTCAAATAATTTTAATTTGTGTTTTTTCAGGAAAAATGTAATTAATTATAATTTAACTCATGCACTCATTTATTTCCTGATAAAAGGTCGAATCCATTTAAAAAAGGTATAATACGCCCTAGTGATAAATATATTTTAGTTAAACCCAGTCAAAAGAGATGAAAACAGAGTGCTCCAATTTGTAAAAGATTGTATTAAAATCCGTAATGATCACAAAATCATAATACCCCATAGATACCCAGCAGAAAACAGAGAGAGAGTGAGCAGCTAAGAACCATTCAGAGAGAGAGAGAGTTGCGCCGCAGCTTTAAGCTTTTGCCGGCGACGCTTAGCGCTTAACAAAATAAATAAACAAAGCGTCAAAGAACTTTTTCGCAAACGAACGCTGACCGTGAGAAAGAGGCACCCAACGGCGACATAAAGAGAGCAAGTGAGCAATGCGGGGTAAAAGAGTGAGTCGGAGTAAGAGGGGGAAGAGTGGGGGCGCGCGTGCGAGAGAGATTAGATCGGTTCGGTTATAGTGTGTATATGTATGTATGTTTGTGCCTTATAACAATAATAACAATTACAGCGTGTGTGCGTGTGAGGGGGGCCGCTGTCGTAAGCGTTTTTTATTGGCGATCCTCCCTCTCGCACTCTGCCGCTCTTTGTTCGAAAAAAGAATTGAGGCAAAAGCTACAACAAAAGTAAACTTTCATTTTCATTCGAGCAAATCTTTTTCGCATTCCTCTTCCATCTTTCTATCTATCTTTTCTGCTTTCTGTAAATGATTCTTAAAGGTTTTCTTTTCTTTTCTTTTTTCAAATTTTGAATTTGGTAGTAAAATTGTATGCATCTGAATTACTCGATATATGTATATATTCCGTATATATCAGATATTTCGCAAGGCAAATTGAGTTGTGCATTCAATTTTGAAATTCCAATTTGAGATTGCATTGATTTTTATTTGTACGAAACACGTGATTTCTAATGATTCAGGTTTTATAGTAAGAAATTTAGCTAATTTTATTGGATTTATTCATTGTTATTTGTTTCTTATTATTATTTATACAATTTGTTAACATTTTAGAGATTAATTTGCATTTTCTTACAATTTAAATTTATATAGGTTGTATATTAAAGTACTTTGAGTTTATAGATTTCATAGGGTTTTTTTTCGTTTTTGATAAGAATATAATTTATAACCAAACTTTTAGAGAGGCAGTAAATTTTTGGGCCAAAAATAACAAAGGGAAACCCAAAAGTTATCTATTTTAATTGTCACTCATTCCACTTAGTAAAACTATGATTCACAGAGGGAGAAATAAAATATGACAAGATATACATACATAGGTCTTGGGTTGGATTAAAGTTTTACGGAAACAGTTGAGAAATATGTTTATTTCTAATAATATTTAAAAAAGACCCTAGAGCCCTGTAGAGCATCAGTGGTTTAGAAAGAAAGGTGGCTTTCAAACTACGTTGGACTCGGCCTCGGCTGGGGAGTTTTCAAATTTCTCTGCCTGGTCCCTGCTCTCACTGATAGTGGAAGCTTTTAAGTGGCATAGACAGCGGCCCTCGGGATAGCACGTATGCAAATTTATCATGTCAATGTAAACTGCTTAGAAACAATACATTTTAGCTCGATAAAGATCTTTCTGGCTTGATTATAGCGCTATTTATAGAAAAGTCCTATGGAATGACCATCCCAATAATATAAAAAATATAAGGAACGCTATTGATATACCTTAACTTTAATTCTAAAATCATATTATATTAAATATATTCCCCCTTGATTTTCTAAGATAAATAAAATTTAATTAAATCCAATTGCTTCCATTGCTGACCTACGTTAATATTGCTTGATTTCTAACATCATTAATTAGCTGACTTCAGTATTTAAGTTAACGAAAAAACCTTACTTGTAAAAAAATGCTTAAAATTATTAAAGTAAATACATTCTTTAAAGAAATCCTTTTTATTATGGCAAACAGATTAATTTGGCGATAATATCCCAAACTGGTTGTGTCGCAGTCGCAAAATAAAACCTCGCATGGCAATAAATCTTTCTGTAAATATAAAATCTCTCTTAAACGGGACTGCCTCCCATTTAATTGTGTCACTTTAACTTATTTTTTTTTCTTTAATAACTCAGGGAAGTCATTTTTTAAAGATATATGTATAAAAATATAGAACGCAACGTTGCCAGCGCCGGCGCCAACTTAAAAAAAAGCAAAAACCAAAGCCAAGCAATTTAACAATTTTTTTTTTTTTCATTCAATTTTGTTTTCGTTGACGCCGACTTTGGCGTCGACGTCGCCGTGAGCGTCGCTGTTAGCGTTGGCGTCGTTGCATGCGATTGCAGTTTTTATTTACACTTGCGCTTTCAATGCAAATTTGCTGCGAATGCAAACAAAGTTGTTGTGGCCGCCTCTGTTTAATTAATGAGAACTCTTACTTTCAAACAAAAACAGCAAAAAGCGGCGTCTCGCTTACGTAAATTGTTTAAAAATATGTTAGCGCTTATCAGCAGGCTCGCGTGGCAGCCAGGGGAGGGAGGGGCGACGGAGGCGATTGTTTGAGCGATCAGCAAATTGCGCAATATGTTAAACGCCGCTCAACAGCCCATCAGCTGCGACGTGTTGCTGTAACGCTCCCCGAATCGATATCAAGATGCAGATACAAAGCCAAGACACAGATAAGCGGCAGAAGAATAAAAAAAAAATATATAAAAATAAAGTAAATAAAGTAGAAAAAAAAAACAGTGTGTCACGCGTCGACAGCATACTTAGATAATCAACGCTAACTGCCAGTCACACAACAAGCTAAACCCACACTCGGGCAAAATAAATGAAGTTAACGAAGCGAAGTTAATATACTCTACTAATGCCACAGATCGGTCCTATATACCCTTAAATTATTTATAGAGAAATTACCTATGATCACTTTTTGAGCTCCTATAAATATATGTATCCTAATGTAATCAGGTAACTATATTTAATGTATTTCTTCTAAGATCATAATGATCTTTTTCTTCTTTTAGTTTTTGTAAAAAAATATTTCTAGCTTATAAAAAAAAATTGTAGAAGGTTATAATTGGGAATTTATTAGACGTATATCGACAAGTAATCGGTTAAAATAACACTGTTAACGATTTAACTTATAGAAGGGTTAAAAAGGGCATTTTAAAGGTTCTATACTTTGCTACAAGTATAAATATATTTATGGTTCATACATATCTCAACATTCTCTAAAAAATTTGAAATAATCTTTGCTAAGACAGCTTAAAGATATATATATTTGTTTGATATAGTAGCGGTATTTGTTCGATATGGTATCGATATTTGTTCGTTGTAGCAGCGATATTTGTTCGATGTAGAAGCGATATTTGTTCGATATAGTAGCGATATTTGTTCGATGTAGAAGCGATATTTGTTCAGAAAGTACCGATATTTCTTCGATATAGTAGCGATATTTGTTCGATATAGTGGCGATATTTGTTGGTTGTAGTACCAATATTTGTTCAATATTGTTGCAATATTTGTTTGATGTAATATCTATACTTGTTCTACATAGTAGCGATATTTGTTCGATGTAATAGCGATATTGATAGATATATTAGTAGCTATAAAGTATCGATATTTATTCGATAGAGTAACGCTATTAAAGTCATAGAAGATATACACCAAAGATCACAGATATACAATATATATATTTAATGCAAGGCACCTGACCACAATAATAACACCCATTGCCAGAGTAGAAAACGTATAAAAAAAAGAGAAGAATAATACTTATGAGGAGCACGGGGCGTATCAGTAATGGCCTTCAACTTTCAGTTAGTGGCGCCTTATCGTGCGAGACGGCGACGCTGGCAGCGCTGTCAGCGTCCTCAACGCTCAGCGCTCAGCTGTAAGCGAAATAGTTGTTTCCCCCATTTTTTGTTCGCTGCCTGCGCTCAATTTACACGTTCTAAATAGTTTGCGCAAAGCCGAACACTAGGGTGTGTGTGTGTGTGTGTGTGTATCTGAGAGATACGCGAGTACTCGCAGATACACACGCACACACTTGAGCTCGAGCGATAATAATTATAAATACAAAGTAGTTTGTTGATATTTGTTGTTGCCTGCCTGCCTGCCGCTGACGTTTGACGTTTGTTGATCTTCTCGTTTTTTTTTTTTTTTTGCTGTTGTTGTTGTTATTATTGCTGCTAGTTTTCAATTTTCGCTTTGCTGTTTATCTTTTGCTTTAGAACTTTACATGTTGGCGTAGGTTGTTGTTGCTGTTGCTTTTGCGTTGTAAATTTACCGTTGCGAGTTCAACGAACGCGAAAAAAAAAACCTGGCTAGAAATAATGAGCGCCCACATGGTCATTACACGGCATCGCTCATATCTGGATCTGTCTCTGTATCCGTATCCGTCAGCACGTAAAGATAGCCCTCAAGACTTTTGGAAATCATCGCACTTTTGGCGCCCAATAAAATAGAGCCAACAAAAAAATATTACACAAACTAGTGCGTAAATGTGTGCTTTTTGTAAAGACAAGGTTAACCCCGCACAAGGTTTCTTTTTTTTAATGGTTTTATAATTGAATTAAATATTTAAAACCTTTGATCTTTACAAATAAATAACTATTTATTTTAGGAAAATATCTAAAACTTAGTTTTATACATTTATCTGGCTATTTGAACGATGTGCCCTTCAATAAAAGCAGATCGCCTCTAAATCAAATAGAAGTCACAGCAGAAGAGATGACTTTTCGCAGATAACCGAAATTAATACTTGAAATTTGCTAATGCTCACAGATACAGCTTCAGTAAGAGATACAGATACAACTACAGATACAGCTAGAGAAACACACTTGCAGAAGGCAAACGAGATCAAGATTAGCGCGATCGCGGTTCACCTTGACTCAATGGTCAAATGTGCAAAATGCCGCAAAGTCAACTTTGAGCAGGCACAGCAGCAGCAACAACAACAATCGCGGCTCAAATGAATCAGCCAGCTAGCCAGCCAGCCTG
Source organism: Drosophila parvula (assembly GCA_018904695.1). Taxonomy (NCBI): domain Eukaryota; kingdom Metazoa; phylum Arthropoda; class Insecta; order Diptera; family Drosophilidae; genus Drosophila; species Drosophila parvula. The sequence continues at coordinate 12,741 of JAEIIG010007633.1, read as the reverse complement.
GCCAAAAGCATTTGCCGAAGGTTTGGCCAGCTTGTAAAAGATGAAGGTCGCCGGTTACAGATACAGATACATTAGCAGGCATAGAGCCATAGATACAGATACCGATGCAGCCGCGCCAGATCATGATTGATTGAGCGCGGCCTGTAAGCTGAGGCCAAAAACTCCATTTAGCCTTTTGGCTCGATGCTAGGCTTGGCTTGGCTTGGATCGCACAAATAAAAAGCAGCAAAATGTTGAGCAAGGTCAACTGTAGGAGGTTACTGGGCACTGAATACTGCTGGAATACTGGTCACTGGATACTGGGAAAAAATAGCAAAATGGCTAATAGCTGCGCCTAACTGGGTCACGAAGCCGGATAGTTACTCCGAAGTTTGTGGGCGATGTTGTGGGAGTAGGGGAGGGATATTAGGGTAATGGACTCGTTGGCCAAATGAATTTATTATGCACGTGCCCAATGAACTAAATCAAATGTTTACCTGCTTAATTAACTCACCGGGTTACAGGCATTTGGGATTGGCCTTTCTAGGCCTATTAAAACAATCAATAACACTGAAAAGTGAGAGTTTCGCGTTATATAAATACGTTAAATAGCCTAATAAAATGGGTATTAAATAAATGGACTATAAGGTGTTGTGTTGGTTGCTGTAAGTTGATTTAATATGAAATACGAATAGTGTAGGAATAATTACAGGTGAAAAAGTACAAAACAAAATGGCTTTAATATGCTGCAAACTATTAAAGGTTCCCTACATATTGTTGCTGCGATATAACTGTTTATATTAAATCATACAACGACCACTCATATTATATTTAATTAACACACTTTTCCTTATCCTAATTAATTTGTTTACCACTTTATTGTTGCTGGCATTTGTTTTTAAAAATTGCATGGATAATAAAATAAAACTTTTGACAGTTTCCAAGGCGCTTACATGGCGACCGGCAAGCAGCCACCAGCAGCGGCCAGATATAATAATTTAACTTGTCGCTCATTGAGGGGATATATTTTTAGAGAAATGCATTATTAAGCAGCGGCGGAGTCCATTCAGCGGCGTGGCCAGGGGACTGCAGATACATTTTACATTTGTCAGATACAAATGTGTTAATTGCCTTGCAGTGAGTGCGTGCTAGCGGTGCCAGGAATAGAACGCCCACACGCAAAACTGTATGTGCAGCAGCTTACCCGCCATCTCCCCGCGTTCGCCCGATATGCCGGCAAAAGGCCGGGCCGGGACGGTACGGGATGCGAGCAGACATTAGTGCGAAACTGTGTCGAGCGGCGTGTGGGCGGCAAAGAAGTGCGAAATTGTGTAAAAGGCGACAAATGAAATTAGCCGACTGGTCGCGCCTATCACATACATATCACTGGAGGAAAGGGGATCTGGGGAGGGAGAGGGGGAGAGACGACACTGGACAGCAAAGAGAGGCCTCCATAACATAGCCTGAGTTATGATCGGAGGTGAATTGGACTTGCCACTCGTTAGCAGGTCATGATGATGTCATCGCCAACTATACGCAGTCGAAGTCATTCAACAGTGAACAAAAAATAATCAACTTTTTAAATAATAGGTTTATTATTAGTTTTAAAAAAGAAATAATCTTTAAATGCGTTCCCTAATAAGTTAATTATTATATTTAATTCATATGGTATGTAGTGAATTATGAATACTAACTTCTGTTTTAAGTAAAACCTTCTTTTAAGGATAAACATTACTTTTTAACAAGTTTAATTGTATTTTATATAAAAAAAATAAATACTAGAATGTATTAAAGTTTGAAAATATGAATTTGCAAATCTTGAAAGTATATTTAATATTTTCATTTGCTTAAATTCATTTTATATGTTTCTTTTTTCTAGACATTGACTAACCTAATTAAGAAGCTATTGTAAAACTCAACATTACCAAAATTAAATATAAAAAACATTTAAAATGTCTCAAAATCTATTCCTATATATGAGAACTAACCCTATTTATGATAGGATTTTTTTTTACAGTGCTTTCCAATACTCAATGCCGATTCACTGACTTGGCCAACGCTTGTAACGATTACAGTTATGCCGGCTGTGGGTGCCCACGGCTATAATCGCTTGCCTGGAATCTGGAACCCCGGCAACTGGAGTCTGGCCAAAGGGGCAGCGGCAGCAAACCACTCGATCTTGCCTTGGGTTTCAAGTGTCTGACTTGGCTCCGAATCTGTCCGCAATTCGAGGAGCTCTTTGCCATCGAAATTGTTGAAATACGCCGTGGGCAGCAATTCGATTTGAATGATTTTTACAAGAATCTTCAGTCATCATTCAAATGATATTGATTTTTCGTTTCTAATTTTTAATTTATAAGTATAAATTATTACATAATTTGTATTATAGTAACTAAACAAGCAATATAATTTATCAGTTACTATGTTTATCTATTGGGAAATCCCTTTGAAAAGTCACACAAAAAACCCAAAGCCCGGATACACACTTCAGTGATCTGTCAGCAGTATTTATGTAATTTAAATTTAAATTTCCCAGAAAAATATAAAGGGCATTCCTTGAGGTCATACAAATGATAATAATAATAAAACTCTCTATCGTTTTATTGGCTGCTAAATGGAGAGCTATCGTCGATCGTGCTGCCTGAATTAAACGAGGCGTATGCTTAATATATTGCGCATACGTCACGTGGTGCACAAACGCAACTCAATTAGCACAAGTTACCAAACGAACAAAATGCATGAATTTGCATGCATTTATCGAAATAATATAAATGCTAAATTCATTTCAATTTTAAGCAGAAAAAAGAACACTTGGGAGGCAGGCACACATCGAGCACAACATAAGGAACTAAACAAATACGACTTGGCCGGCCAATTACGTCAAGTGTCTGTGGTCAGACACTCTCTGGGCAATTAAATGCGCTAATTTCCCCTTGATACTATGCACGTTTGTATATTTATGCAAAAAATACAAAAAAAAAAAATGTAAGGATGATGCACAAATTCTGACAGTTTTCAGCAAGGCGGCAGCGTGGGCAGCCAAAATGCCCGGCAAAATGCTCGCCAGATTCTGTATCTGTATCTTTTTGTCCCTGCCTCGGATATTTGCAATTACAATGACACTCTGTTGGCTCTGGCTGTGCCTGAGATGGTGGTTTTGGTGGTGGCGTAAAAGAGGGGCAGCAACAGCAGGCCGGCAGGCAGCCCGAGGGGCAACTTTTCGCTGACTGACCCAAATTCGACGGAACACACTTAGAAATTGTCTACGAGAGAGCAGCGACAACAACTTGGATAGCACTAAGTACACGCAAACAACATGACAAAACAAACAGACGCGCGAAGGCGTATATATCGTCGTACCTATACCTCTATATAGAGATACATATATGCGTATATGTGGGCCCACTTAAACCCTGCCAAAAGCAACCTCAGGCACAGCGGCACATGAGCAAGAACCGACAATAAACACTAAGGCAGCGAGCGGCGGCGGCAAAATAAACGAAAACTCTTGCCGGCTGACAAATCGCGCGCGCTTCTGCGTGGGCAGCCACTACCTCAGCATCAGCATCAACCTCCCTCGATCCTCAGTCCTCAGTCCTCAATTCCCATTTCCCTCAGTCCTCTGGTAACGTCGATCGCCGACATGTGGCCCTATTTCATGCAAAATATATATACTTATACACACTGAACAGCCAAAAAAAAAAAAAGAAAACAAATTGGAAAACATGTGCCACTGCCGCCTTGAGACTGCAAAATTCCCAGGTGGAGGGTTCAGGAAAAAAGGGAATTTCGAGATTAAGATTTATGGGCAAAAAATATAAATATAAAATATAAATCTCTCAGACTAATCAAATTGAGAATCGAAAATGATTATGTTCAGGAAGGACCGTATGTAATTATTATTTGGCATATTTTAAAGATCGAATATTAATAGTATTTTCCTTAGCGTCATCATAAACATAAATTCTGTTTTAGATCCCTTAAAATGAAGATTTAAATTTGATTTAACAAAATAAAATACTTCAACTAGATACTGCTTAGATAGTTAAAATGTAAGAAAACTATTATTTTTTCTACGTTTTGGATAGTAGGAAATAAATTAAGTTAGGATTTGTTTAAAATTCCTAGTGAAAGTAGTGGAAAGCCTAGAATTTTTAGAAACTTAAGTGCAAAAATATTTATAACAACATGTGCCACTGCTTTGGGACTATGAAATTCCCAAGTTGAAATCAAGCCTAGAGTAATATAATAATATTCCCTAAGACCCTCCAAAACATAAAGATTGTACAATTTAATCTTTAATTATTTGAAAGCACGAAAAAAATAGATTTGTAATTATGCAAAGTTCCCTTAAGTCCTTGAAGTAAGTTATTAATATATTTAGTTAAAGGTTAGTTCTCCCTTTCTAAATGCCAAAAGGCACATCTACTTGGAGAAGTCTAATATTAAACTTGACCAACCAAACACACCCCTTAACTGAGAGTTATAAATAGGCAAAGAGATCTCGCAACGCAAATTATAAATATGCATCCATTCAGGCAAACAAAATAATTTATGTTTTTGTTTGCAAATACTTGGGAGGTATTCGCATTTGGCATGTCTTCCAATTCCTAAGGTGGGCCCCCCTATATATATATATATACACCTATATAAACATACAAACAGCGACTATAAAGCTTTTATCCTCCGCTCCTCCTCACTCTTTAAAGTATTTATAAGCTGGCGCGAAATAAACGAAAATAAACCAAGGGAGCAGAAAAAAAAGGCGAACAAATTCTGAGGGAGCAAAGAGATCTTCTTCATCGAAAATGAGGGAATTGAGGGGCTAGATTGGCCCTGGGTTTCGGCCGATATGTGTGCCGCACACAAAGATATAGGCACCCATCTAATAGGGTGGAACATCCCTCCCCCTCCCCCCGGGGACTCTTATACCGTCTTATACAATAACAGCACCGTTTGCGCACCATATTTACACAGTTGGTGCGAACAGAACTCGCACACAGAAAATGTTTTGACACAAACACACACATATATAGAAATCACAATAATAACAAAAAAATATATATATAATAAATATATTGCATAAAAACATAAATAAATAAATAACAGCGCAAAAGGGGTAACAATGCAGCGGCTCTGTGCTTTGGAGCGTTATGGTTGCCTCGCCTTTTATTATTTTAAAGCCAGCCAAATTGTTCCCAACTTTTGTCAACTTGTTATTTTTAAACTATTGCATTTTTGTCTAAATTTTCGGTGATCCTAAAGCATTTAAAAATATACATATAAGAAAAAAATAAGTAGCATAACTGCCACTAACTTAATTGTTATATAAATTTACTTTTGGAGCTATTACAACATTCGAATTGTAAGAATAATTGATTTTACAAATCCCACACTAATTCTAAGGATTACTTTTAGGGATTTTAGACCTTTTCAAGCTTGTATTTTGTATTTTAATATTATTACAATTTCGAACTCTACAAGCCTGGAACTTAAAAATAAGGGTGCTCACTCACAATAGGTTTCAAACTTTATAAAGTATATTTAAATTAATTTTAAAGAATTTAATTTGCCTAGGTAATCTTCAAAATTAAAAGAGTTTTTAGTCTGTTTAAGATACATTTTCTAGATAACCCCTTTTCGTTTCGAGATCCCTTCTTTTATAATTTATTGCCCATCAATTTATTATAATTTATTTAAATATGTGTCTTAGAAAATATGCTTTGGATCAGTTCAATTGTAAAGCTATAATCTGTATATTATTTCAAAGAAATAGTAGAATCATCTATTTATTTTGGCCCTGAGTTTTTTTAATAAACATTTTCTAAGATCCCTTAGGTCAGATCAACTGTAAATTTTTATTTATTTATTTATTTATAAATTTACTACAATTTCACTTGAATTAACTGTATTTTGAGTAAAAATTTTGGTATAGATGGAATTTCCATTGAATTTGAGTTCGGGACTAGGGCCTGTAATCCAAAACCCGCTGCCACCCTCTAGATAACCTTTCTTTGTGGGTTTTTATTTAATTTTTTGTTGTTTTTTTTTTTGGTTTGCGATTGTTTCCCCTACATGTATTATTTCGCGAGCTGGGTGGGCTGTGAAAGGGGCGTGGTTCCGCTCGTTTGCCTTAATCTAAATTGGCACATAGTAATGAGTGTGTGTGTGTGTGTGTCCGTGCGTGTGAGTGCGGGCATGAGCGATCGCCCATGTCTTCCATATAGAATATAGAATATACAGTATATATATATATATATATATATATGTACACATATCTCTCTCGATCTCTCTGCCTGCTTTTCGTGCACACCCTTAATTGTGTAAAATAAATTGGCGCTGCCAGCAGAGCTGTCGCTGCGCGTTTGACGTCAGCTCAAAGCTTTTTCTTTATTATTCTTTTTTTTGTTGCTCTTTTTCTTTTCCTTTTTTTTTTTGGTAGCACTTTTTGTTGTTTCTATAATCGCGCACAGATTGTAAAAATTTAAATTTATAGATAATTTCGCATGTTTTTAGGTTTTTTTCTTTTCGTACAGGTCTGCTTGTATGCGAGAACTTTTCGTGTATATTTTTAGAGATAACTTTTACGCATGACTTGATATGCTAAATTCGAAAGGGTGAAGGCGGGGCGGTTGGGTGGTAAATACCTTCGGTTTACACCCCATACACACACGCACACACACCTACAGGTATACGTACCGAGAGATAATAGATAGTCGCTCGGATTGCCATTGATACCGTAGGGTTTTTCGCATACATAATGGATTCCACTCAATCGCCATATCGAACTGTGTGATGTAAGTGATCCGGGGTTTTTTTTATATTTTTATTTGTCATGTCCCGTGTGCTTTTCATAGATAAGAAATGTCAAAAAATATCAAAACTCTTGTTTGGTCAGTGTAGGACAGTTGAAGGTCTCATAGAGTGGGGGGTTTTTGTACGAAAACTTGGCAGAAAAAAAGCCTGTGGAACAGACTTTCTTTATTTGTTTATAAAAATGTAATTACTCAAGAATAGATTACATATTTGTTAAAGATTATAAAAGAAGATGATTTATATATATCGGTGCTTATTGATTTATATCGACATCAAAAACTTATAATATTTTTCAACTCTAATAGCAGAAGTTGCACAAAAAACATTACATATATCTATGGATAGTAATCCCTATAAAGACGTGTTGAAAATCACTATAGCATATCACTATATCTTTATAACTTTCCATATTTCATTATAAAAATGTAATTTCAAATGAACTTATTTAATATTTATTATTCTTTAGTTGTGATAAAGTATTTAAGAAGACGATTTATATATATCGATGCTTGTCGATTTATATCGACATCCAAAACATGGAAACTTTTCCAGCTGTAAATGGCAAAAGTTACACAAAAAGCATTACATTTATCCATGGATAGTAATCCCTATCAAGACGTGTTGAAAATCACTATAGCATATCTTTAAGATAAAAGTATTAAGTAATGGGTATTAAAAGTTACAACAATGGAAATACAAAAGTTGTGAGATAGCATTCTGTAGATAGCATTCTCTTCCCAGTTACAGTTACAGATCGTTACAGAACACACCTTGAAGATCCGGAAAGCCGAAAAGATATCACTCTTCTTCCGGCTACGATAAAAAAAGAATGCCAGAAGAGTGAAGATTTCAGCGCTTTACCCTGACATTCGACACATTTCTTGGGGATTATATAACCAGACTCGCCGGATGGATGAGCTGTGATGCTTAGCTAATCGGATTTTCACTTTCATAGAGCATTGTCCCCCCATAGAACGTTTATCTGAGATTCAGACCCATTTGCACCCATTAAACAGTGTGTAGTAATAGCTACACCAACTGGGCAAAGGAATGCCTGACTGGGCTGGAAATTCGCAGGAAAAATAAACCTTATCTTGTACACTTGTCCGGACTCTATATAGTATGTGCAGTATGCGATTATGGCACTCGGTGTGTGTGTGGGGTATTCGTATTACTTAATGCGCAACACTTGGGCACTTTCGCTTTCAGTTCTCGGCTCTCGGTACGCTTCGGTACATTTTTTTTCTGAGTTCCTCCACACACACACTTTCTACACCCTTTCACTTTCGTAGCGTTGAGACAGGTCGTATACGTGATGCGATACGATAGAATGTTGAAGTATATAGTAGTACTAACCTTTCCCAGAGTGATTCCAGCAGCCAAAAGTTTGTGTAATCCAATTTGATGCGTTGTTTTTCTACTTTTTTGTTGTTGTTTTTTTTTAATCGCAGCGATCGCGAGAAGTACAGTTGGGTTCAGTTTTGAATATATATGTATATATAATTTTGAAGCAGTTTTATGCATAAAACTTTAAAATCCTATCAAGGCACCACATTTTTATCAGCACTGATCTTTGTTGATCTGCCGCGTTATATTTATTATTTATTGTATGGCTTTTAAGGCACTGAATTTAGCACTATTTTTGTAATGAAATTGATTAATTATTTATTTATTTATGGATTCCTATTTGACAAAATTTCTTTGTATTTCCAAATTGGAGAATTTTGTCAAAATTTGTAAATCTTTTTTTTTAGGTTGCAAATTTTTGATTTTATTTGCGAAAATTTTTGTATTTTTCTTGCAGATTTTTCCGACTGCAATTTCGACGCACTTTTTTTGTTGCAATTATTAACTGGCCCGATCCATGGGTGTGTGCGTGTGTGGGCGAGGGCGTGTGTGTGCGTGTAAGAGTGTGTGTGTGTGAGTTTAGAATCCGCGCAAACGCAACCCGTCCGTATCCGCCGCGTATCTGCCGCGCAACATCACAACAAAATTGTAACTAATGTTCGCTTGCCGAGAAAATAGGTTAAGAGTGCCGCGCGAAACGTGCGTCGCTGTTGGCGTCGACAGCGCAGTGGGCGCTGGCAGAGCGATTTGTGAATTTTTTTTGTTGTATTTTTTTTTTATTTCGAGCGCACGCGAGCCCGCTGATCTCCGGCACGGCAATTTTGCAAAAACAGAAGAAGCAAGCGAATACGAGACAACAACAAAAAAAACGCAGAAAAAGCAAACGCAACTAGAAAAAGGCGCAGCCGACTGAGGCAGCGACGGCAGCAGAGGCAGAGACGGTGGCAGTGGCAGAGAAGCGACGACGACGCGACCTACCAACCGACTGAAGCGGCGGACGCGAACCAAATTGCCAAAAACCTTGATACCGATCGCCGCTCGCAAACACACACACACACACATACGCATGGACAAGCAAACTTTTGCACAAAAGAGCGCCATTTCTCTCACTAGCAACGTGTGCGCTCTCTCTCTGGCATTTCGCACAGCATGATCGGAGAGGGAGAGAGAGAGAGTGAGCGGGAAAAGCATAAAAGCGCAAAATGTTTGCCAGTTTGAAAAAATGTTTGCAAAAAAATAAAGAGGTTTCAGACAAATTAATAACAATTAACAAGGAAATTTGTAACACTTTGGAAATACTACTCAATTGTTTATTTATTTTACTTTATTAATGATTCAAAACTACACAGTTTTCAGGGATTATATTAAAAATATAAAAGACGAATCAACATATTCAGAAGATATGCATTTAAATTTAAAACTTTATAGTCATTAAAAATTACATAAACATATTCCAAACGAAAAACTGATCAAGGAAAAGTGACATATTTTTAAAATTTTACTTTATTCTAAGTTTTTCAAAATAAATTACATTAAAATTAATTCAAAAGTGTGTGTACAAAGTTGGAAACATATTATGTATCCCTTGTTTTACAGAATCAATTTTAAATTATTTTTCCAACAGAAATATTATTATTTGTCGTTATAAAAACATCGTTATTTATCGTTACAATAACAATTTAATAAAATAGATAAATAAGAGCAAAGCTCTATAGAATAATATTTAAGATAAGCAAAAGATATTTGGAATTTTTGAATTGAAGTTTTATGTGGTATTAAAAATTCTGTCATAACTAGATGAAAACAAAACCTATAGATCATTTCGAAATACTGAAAACTCTTGAAAGACACCTACAACAATTTCTAGATCCCTTTTAACAACTTAATTTCAGTAAATAGGAAATAATTTAGGAAGACTACGAAATGATGCAAAAAAAATACAAAAAAAAAATGTAAGACAGCATCGAAAGACTTTAAGAAACTTGTGACTGCGCAGCAGCAGAGACGCCGCCTGCAAATGTTCGCTCGCTGTCTATCTCTATCCCTCTCTCCCTTTCGCTCTCTTGCGCTTCTCCCTCCTTCGGCCACAGTCTCCTTCTCTGTCTGTTGCTCTGTAAAAATGCGCTCGCCAAATTAGATTTTATGAGACAACAAAAACAGCAACAAAGCGGTATCATGGTATGCACATAGCGTCATCATCGTTACTGCTACATCCCCGCGCCACATCCCCTCTACCGAAAGTTCCATAAGTACGAGGTTGTGTGTGTGTGTGCTCGTAGGGGCGCAGCCCAATAACAAAACAACAATAAAAAAGCTTGCAATTTTTTGGCCAATTTTTGGCTGGTGTGCCGATCGCGTATGTGTGTGTGTGCCTCTGTGTCGGATTGTCGTTCGTCGTGTTTTTTCGCATGTTTGCATGTGTGTGTGTGTGTGTGTGTCTTTTTTTTTTTGGTTGCTCGTATTTTTTCGGCAAATGTTGCTGTTTGAAGGTCAACTTTACGACCCATAAGCACAAAAAATGTGTGTTTCTGATACCCTTGGCGAGGGCATTTCAATTTTGGTCACAAGTTTGGTAAATTTAAAAGTCTCTACCAAAATGGAGGGTAAAAAGTCTATAGTCTTGTATTTTTCTGTGAATTGTAAAAGTATTTAAGGAACTTGTTTAAAATATGAAACTATCTGGTACTATATATTGCCCATTATAGATATTTTGTAGGCATGTAAGTATGTACATGTGTGCATAAGCTACATACATATCTTAAGATCTGTTAACTTCATGAATAATCTTTTTAAATTGTAAATATAATTTAATAAATGATATCGCAATTATAAGCATTTATTTACATAAATGCTGAATGCTAAACAAAATGTTTACAGAAAATTTTACTCATAATTCTAAATTGTTTTCGAAACATAATAGATTGTTTATTGTTTAGGATTTAGTGTCAATGGGTTTTAGAGTTATTAGCATATTTAAAGATACTGAACTATGACCATAAGCGACATATGTACATATATTTTTAGATCTATGAGACTCGCTTATCGCAATACATATGTACATATGTGCTCCTTACAAACACAATTAATCAAATGTTTTCCGGCAAATCACAATGGCTAGTGAAAAGTATGCACGTACATACTCTAGGCTAAAAATCCCTACAATTCTGGCTAAAAATACTAGGAAAAATACTATTAAATGCTAAATTAGCTTATTGAGATCGATTATCGACCATCGATCGACCCCTATTTTGTCTAATATTAATGAAAAACTTCTTTTTATTTTATCTGCAAGGGTATTCAAATCTTTGCTTGGCCCTCATCCTTCGTTTTTGTTTTTTTGCCATGGTTTTTGTTGCTGCCGCCTGTTTTATATGGCGTTAGTTGCGTCGCAGTCGCAGTCGCAGTCGACGCTACTTCTGTCTGTTGCCTTTGTTGTTGTTTCTTTATTTTTGGCACACTCAAGTGTGCATGTGTGCGAGATGTGCGTTCGTGTGCGGAGCAACTTTACATGCGCGTGTAGGGCTCACTTTGCTGATTTTTTAACGGCCGAACCGTCTACGTCGACAGCGCTGCCTTGATCAGCTAGCTACTCACACAGGCACACACTTGTTGGCGAGCCCAATTTGTTGTAGCTGTTAGTGAATTTAATACATAATACACACATGTGCGAAACATGTGTGCGAGTTTGATTGTTGCTGCTGTTGCTATTTTTTCTTGTCTTTACTTTTTTTTTTTTTATAAATTTAGAATTTTTGCATTTTTGATACACAGCAAAAACTTGCCCTGATCTTATTTGATGACTATATCTTCCCAATTCCGATACAATTAAGGTGTATGTACATACATACATACATATGTACATATAAATATCAAGTAAAAATCACTTGATTTTGAGGGCTTTATGAATGAATTGCAATCTGGCCAATTGTTACGTGCAAGTGTGAGTGTGTTTATTATGATAACGGTAAAGATAATCCGCGTGCGTGGGTCGAAAGCGTAATCTCAAGGGCCCTCCAACTATTTTTGTTTTATTTTTATTTTTTGTTAATGTTTTTATCATGATTTTGGGTGGAATTTATCTAAATGAACGTTTTTTACGGGCCGTGTTCTTTGCAAACACTCGTTATGTAATCTCCCGTTAATTTACTTGTTTGCTTAACTAATTTGTAAGCGAAGCCCTATCTCTCAAGGCAAACTGAGGGAGTTCTTTTACCAAGTATATGCACAAGGCGGGATTCTTGTTAACTGTGATGAATAATAAGAATAGAGATCATTTTCTTTAAAATTTACCATAAGAGTTGTATTGTGACAGAAAAATGTGAATGGCTTTTTCTTACGCCTTTTGCTATTGGGCTCCGAATTTGACATTCGGTGCCCAACACTGCTTACGACACTGTTTTGCTTAACAATTTTACGGGAGCCATTAACACTCCATTTTATTTTAATTGCAGTAATATTGAAACTTTGTTTAGTTTAAATTTCATATAACATAGTTATGTTAAATAATGTTTGCTTAGAAATATATCGAGATAATACCTTCCAATATATTGTGTAGGATTTAGTGTCAGTGAGTTCCTTGTTCGAAGTCTTTAAAATGTT
>JAEIIG010007609.1:0-15217 GCA_018904695.1 Drosophila parvula | reverse complement strand
TCACCAGCCGAGTCAATTTAGCCATGTCAGCTTCTGAGGTATCGAAAGAAGACTCAATTACAGGTACAGAAAAAACTATTTTAGTTTTAGTTTTATTTTAATTCGACGTTGATGATCGGAAATACAAGTTAGCTTCCATTCTTATTATAAATATACTACTTGACCCACCGGACTGCGTATTGCTCTATTTTAATTTAACAACGTTTGCCTTATTAATTATTTCAAGGCAATATTTGGTACTAAGTTTCAACTGCAATCATCCCAAAATATTATTTTACATTATTGGATTAATTTTGCTTTTGCCGGCAATCTCTTAGACAATCGGCACGTTGTCTTGTCAACCATGAGGAGAGATTCAAGGGTCCAGATCGATCGTCTTTTGACAATGAGTAAGCAATGCCATAGGATGTAACCGCCAGCGTATTTTTGGCCGAATTTACGATAGAATCAACGGAACAGTTGCAACAGGACAACATTCAACAACCTTCATTTGCTCGGGAAAAATGGCAAAAGTATATATACATATATATATACATATATATATATATATAGAGAGAGCGAGAAGGAAGCATTCCCGACCGACTATAAATATATAATTTTGATCAGCATCACCAGGAGAGTCAATTTAGCCATTTCTTTCTGTTCGTCCGTGTGAAACGATAGATCTCAAAGACTATAATAGGCAGACAACAAAGATCGGTGTCAATATTCAATCTTGTGCACGCAGATAAAGATTTTTTTTTAAATTTGGCTACACGCTTAATAAACATTGAAGTTATTAAACAATAAAATGTCTGTGTGTGCTGAACTTCGCAACATCTAAATTTGTGTTGGAAACACCAATCGGTGTTGCTCAACATGCTGCTAGCAACATTTGTCTATTTTGGGTGTTGCCAAACATGTTCCTAAAAACATTTATCTTCATATTTTTACAAATTTCTTTTGCCCTCCAAAAATTAACGTAATCTACATGTGTAAATACATACGAGTATAACTAGTAATTGGCGTAGGGATTTTACAAAATATTAATTTATCCAAAAATGAACAATTTAAAAAAAAAAAGGATTTTTTCGTTTATTAAAATTCGCCAAATTCACTTATCGAAATTAAATCACTGCATTAATCACTACATATTGATTAGCCCAATATGTGCTCCAAATTTCAAGTGAAAACTATAAAAAGGAAAGAAACGTTGCCTGGTAGAAGAGCGCTCACTACAAATTGTGAAACCTTAGTAAATAAATGGATTTGAGAAATATTTAAAGTCTTCAAACATTCTTAGAGTATCACGAATTTTAAGGGATTAAAAAAGAACAAATTCTACAGTGGCGAAACCCATTAATTACTAAAACTTGTGAAAATTAATAAATTGACTTCGCTTGCGTTTAGTAATTCTATTTTTTATTGTTTTCTAACCTTTAATGTTAATATATATTAACATCTTCATATTGTGCAGCTTTTGAGGGGAAATTAAAGGTGAATGCTCTTCTGGGAATCATTCCATGGTTTCCATTTTAGTGGGCATAACATTCCACAGATCTTGTAGTTTGTACCCATCTCTAATCCGTTCCATGGCAAAGCCCAGCTCCTTACAGTAAACAGGATCCTCTCTATCCCCCTGGTTGGCACTACTAACCTTGCCCAGACATCCTTCGGCCAGGTAGCTATTCAGCTTGGTATTGATCTCTCTCTCCTGCCTTTCATCCAACTCCTCAAAGTTCTCGACCTTAAACTGGGTTGTGTGGGCCGCCTCCTCAGCGGCGGCTGCCAAGCGCTGGCGAGCGTCCTGGGCATTATACTGGATGCCAAAGTTCGGCTGTTCCCCGTAGATGGTATGCAAGGAGCAAAGCTCCTTGAAGAGCTCGCTCAGACGCTCGGCTGGATCGATGCGAAATCCGAGAACGTAGCCGCCGCCCGTCTCCGCTGTTTGGATGACCAAGGCAGGGCCGTACTTGGACTCACGAACACGCAACTTTGGGTAAGAAGGAAGAATTCAAATACAGAATATGGAATGATATTGCGATCTCTTTGCCTCTAGCTTAAATGTTAATTAAAAAACGTACACTTTCAATTTGCAGATAGGGCAAGCTTATGTTGAATGTCTCATTGGCATCGGCGAACCACACCAGGCGTATGTTGGAGACCACAAAGCTTCCGAGGTTCCCCTGATCACTGGACAAGTTCCAGACGCCCTGCACCTGGCTGAATACCTGCTCATCCGGCAGTATAACCAACTGTCCCGCCTGGAGAATAGCTCCGCGCAACTTTAAGTCACGGTACAGGTACGTACGTTGGTATAACCTTAAAGGTCGATCGCCTAATAAGATTTAAGCTCAGGTCAAGCTATCTTCTGCCACTTACTGGTACACATCGAAGACACTAGCGAAGATCGGCTGATCCCGGCGTGACGTTTCGCCCGAGACGTCGGTGAAGAGGAACTCAAAGCGCGTATCGTTGTTTATGGCCAGGATGTAGAGGGCCTGACTGGCCATCCGCCCCTTCGAGTGCATGTGCACCATCCGCGTGTTGGTGTTGCCAATCCGAGCATATCCAATAGCTGGAATGCAAAGACAGCAGCTTTCAATCGAGTGGAAAAGGATATGCCCCCTATAGAAATGCACATACAAAGGTTGTACTTCTTGTGGACAAGTGAGTGCCAGATAAGCCGCAGATTGGTAACCATCAAGCGTCCGGTGTCACCTGGATTTCCTTTGCTATCTTCGATGTGGTATATATAGTCCAGGACACGTTCTCCGCTGCGAAGGTGCTTGTGTCTGGAATGAATGAATCCCAACCTTAGAGATGGTGCCACTTGCTAGGTCCCCATGGTCTCACAATTGTGGAACATCGAACTTAACGTCCTTATCCTCCCAGAGCAACTGCAGCTGCGGCTGAGGCTGATTTCCGTCCATTTGTGTCAATGATTTTAACATTTTTCCCTTTGCGTTCGTCTTGAATTTCGTTTTGTTGTGGACGTTTTTCACTTCATTGGTTGCTAGGCAACCATATGTATATCCTGACACCTGTTGTTGTCTGGTTTATGGTTAAATTATTGCAGGTTTTTATAATTTTAGTAATAAATTTGCAACGCAGTGATGGAAGCATCTCCGACCCATTGATCAGCATCACCAGACGAGTCGATCCAACCATGTCCGTCTGTCCGTTTCTACGCAAACTAGTCTCTCAGTTATTGATACTTTGTAGATAATCTTCTTTAGTTTTTCATTAATATATAGGTCGGAGGAGATTGGACCAATATATACATAGCAGCCATAGGAATAATGGCGGAAAATAATAGAAAGAAATTATAACTTCTCCGTTTTTCAACAAATTTTCTTCTCTGAGATATGGACATTTTTTTTTTATCATTTTATATGACAAATCACTTAATTTATGTAAGAGCCTAGCCCAGCCTAAATGTTTTATATACATATCTCCTAATAGGTTTGGGCTTCATTTGACCGAAATGAATCGATTGTTAATTATCAAAATTTAAACTGCAAGATTGTTTTTTTTTGTTTAATTTTTTATTTAAGGGCACCTTAGAACATTTAATTGGTTTTATGTTGTATCTCTACAAATTTGATCGCTCAATTTATATATCGATATATTGATTCTTAATGATCAAATTGCAAACTGCTAATTGCAAATACAGACTTAGGCCTTACACATTTTTCGATTCAAATTCGAATTCGAATTTCTTTCATTTGCGTTTTTCTCAATGCATAATTTTCCAATCGGCACCCAGCAGAACTCAAGAGTTTTATTTTTTCACTTAAATATAACCCCCGTATTAAGAGGTTACATCTATGTACATAGCTAGAATTTTTAAGAAATCAAAATATTTTGGTATTTTATTTTCGTATAGTTCAATTTCGTATATTTTTCGTATTTCCGGGTCAGAGCATTTGTAGGTAGCTTTAAAACTTTAACTTTGTCTTGCCAAATTTTGATCAACATTTTTTTTTAATTTGGCATGGTTTTAAAAAGTGTTTTCTTTATTCTTTTGATTGATTTATATATTCTACAACACGTTTTTTTTAATGATCAATTTATGAACTATTTATGAATTACTGTGGCAGTCGTAAGTATTCAAAATAAAAAACTTTTTAAAGTTATCGATATACCGCTTTCTCAGGAAGACATTTTAAAAATACTATTTTTTTTATATTAATACCTAGATATACAATACCTAGAAAAAGAAGTCGTAAATGACGTAAGTTAATGTTTGTTTGCCAAATTGGTTACATTTTGTTGAAAACATTGGTATTTACGCCTAATTCAATATAAAAATGTCATTCACTATTTTCATATAGTAGATTATCGCTATTGGTTAACGGTATATCGAGTTTTAAGATGGTCCAGGCTAACAGCTGTGGGACGCCATCTTGGATTTGATTATTCAAATAATTTAATATTTATTCTTCAATATACATACGGCTAATAACAAGTCGAAATATTATTAGATTATTATTAAAAACGCTCGAAATTGGCCGTCTGCAGTGGTGTAAAATATATCTTCCCCCTTTTATTGCCTTCAAACAGACGAATAAAAAACAAATTTGTTTGTTTTGTTTCCGTATATTTGTATGTATATTTTCACTAAGCTTTATATAAATATAAGAATAATTCTTAGGCTCTGATTATCAAAGTACAAAAAGGTTCGGACTGATGCCTGATGATGAGTGATCAGAACACAAGTAAGATATTCCATTTCATCGTCTGAGACGGAAATTGAGCCCTAGTTTATAAATAGTTGTAGCGAAGCTAACTGCTGGAAATGTTTCTTATCATCATTTAAATATATATATACATATATATGTATGTATATCGAAGCAGAAGGCACCTTTATCGAATACCGAAGGGGAAAAACTGAAGGAAAGCATACACACTAAGTGGTCTCACATGATGATCTGCGGCTCTGGGACACTGGCCGCAATGCTTTTGTGTGGCAGAACCTGCCCTCCATTGACATAGAGTTCGTCCTTGACAATCACATCCTCGCCCAGGACCGTAATGCCCTCGATGCGAACCCAACGCCCAACGGTTGATCGCCAGCCAACGATGCAGGAATCCAGCCACGAGTGCGAGCGAACTATGGCGCCCTTTAAAATGGTCGAACGCTTGATGCACACCCCGTCCTCGATGACCACGTCGGGTCCGATTGTGACATTGGGTCCGATGCGACAGCCCTCGCCAATTTTAGCTGTGGGATCCACCAGGACATTTCCAACGACGCCGGGTCCCGTGTACAACTTGGGGGATTGCTTCTGGCGCAGCGAGCTTAAGTACAGGCACATACCTTAAGGACAAAAAGAAAGCCATTAATATATCATCAAATAAGGAAGGAAAATGGAAGAATTATGAGTCTTAACTATTCCATAAATGTAATATGTAGTGACAATCTTTCGAGGGAACTAAGTCTTGACTTTTTAAATACATATGTATATATATTTGTATATACTCTATACTATATACTCTGAATGTGTAGAATCTTACAAAATTTTAATTCGAAAAGAAAAACTCATAATGGGCTGTCCATATATAACGTAATTGCCTAGGGGATGGAGAGGGTCAGCGAAATGATTATGTTTGAATAGAGAACGTAGGACAATGATAACGTAATCAGTATACATATGTATATTAAAAAATGATATATAAAAAATCTGTATTTTAATATTTTTAAGAAGAGTTTGAGAGTGGGTCAAAAATGATCAAAACGTGACAACTCTAATGAGTTGTCCTTGTATCTCTTAGGATTTGGACGAAGACAGTTGTCTTGATATTAGAAAACAAGAAATGAAGCCTACAGTTACTCGAGTGGCAATCAAAAATTGGTAATATTAACTATTAAGTAAAAAATATAATTAAGAATAAAAACGCCAAGCGAACTTGTGTCTTCATGGCCGAACACACAACGTACTTAATTTTTGTCCTGGAACAAAAAGTAAAAGTTGCTATGATTGTTAACATAACAGCTATCGACCCAAAAAGTATTTATATATCAAAAGAATAAACTAAAACTAAAACAAAACATACAAGATTTAGTTAAATGATAAACATAACAAAACATAAAGAAACTTATAAGTCAACTAGCTTTCGGGAAAAACGCAAAAGAGAAAAACGGGCGTTCCATCTCAAAATCGAATTGTTCAACGACGTCTACTTTTGAAATGCCATATTAACAACATATTGTACAACAGTTATAGAAGCTATTTATGATTTTGTTGAACAGCTATAATAACACATTAGGCTTTTGTAGAGGCTACCCCAACATTTTTAAAATAAAGCAAAGTGTCGTGATAGAAAATCCAAACCACCGAAAGTAATCCCTAATTACGAATTGGGTTTCGCCTACATAAATATGTGAGCACATATGTACATATATCAGCCACCACTATCAGACTAATGAGCTTCACTTCAGTTATACAGAAATCGCTCGATCAAACATTTAGCCTGCGTTTCCAGGAAACACTCACCCATAGATAAAGCAAAAAAAAGACATACATACACACGAAAAGAAAAGAAGTCAAGCCGCCTCAAAGAGCGATAAGACTAATGGAGGCAATCAAGAGTGAGCAGGGGTGTGATTCAAGCGTCGGGCCTACCGGTTAAAAAGTCTTTGGGCTGGCCAATGTCCATCCAGAATCCGGTCAGATCCATGGCGAACAGCTCCTGCTGCTGGGCCATCGCCGGAAATACTTCCTTCTCGATGGATGTGGGCTTTACCTCGATCCGTTCTAGGACCGAGGGATTGAAGATGTAGATGCCGGCATTGATCTTGTTGCTAACAAACTCCTGCGGCTTCTCGATAAAGTTCTTGATGCATCCATTCTCATCGTACAGGACGACGCCGTATTTCGATGGCTCCTCGACCTTCGTAACCACAATTGTGCCCTCTTTGCCATGATTCCGGTGAAATTGCACCAACTGTTTGAACGGGAAATCACAGATGACATCCGAGTTGAGAACGAAAAAGGGCTCCGAACTGGCGGCTAATATTGTTTTGGCCAGGGCCAAGGGTCCGGCGGTTCCCAACGGTTCTGTTTCATGCGAAAATATTAGATTTACGCCCAACTTGTCTGCCTCGACTTTGAGTTCCTTCTCCATTTGCTCAGCTCGATAGCTGACTGCTAGAATGACCTGCAATTAAAAAGACTATTTAGAAATAATAATAATATGGATAACTGGCAAAAGGCACACCAAAGACTAATGTAAACTGTATCTTTGTAGCTCTAGTAAGGATTCCTAAGTGTTAGAAATTAATAATTATACGTGGGATAACAGTAGCTGTAATCATGAACAAGAAACAACGAGAATGCAACAATTTAAATACGCTCAAAAGATTCAGAATTCTGCAGACGATTCCTTACTAGGTTCAGGTCCTCATTCAAAACACTTACTTATATTCCGATTATGATGATAATGCCTTACTTTTTAATCAACAAGTGATCGCAAAAAAATACATAAAAATACTCTGTTTTTACAGTGTTCAAATCTAATTAATTTAGCTGAATGCAACCAGTTGGAATGCGAAAGTTACTTCACCTGTCGACAACCCGCATCCACCAGCGCCTCCAGCTGATGGAGCAATATGGGTTTATTGGCGAACTCCACCAGCGGCTTGGGAGTGCTTAGGGTCAGGGGTCGCAACCGAGTGCCGTAGCCGCCGACAAGGATTAGGGCTCTTGTTCCATTGCCACCTGCCGCCGGATTGGGAGACCCGCACATGACTGGACACGGATTCGTTCCTTGATTACACGTAATCTAGTAGTGACACGTCAGACGTCAACGTTCCAAATGCCGGAGTGCTCGCCTTTTCTTCTCACCGGAATTACTGCAATCAACTGTAGGCATTGAAGGTGAGGGGCTGACTATATGTTTGACTTTAATTAATTATTTACTCACCTTGTTTCTCACTCTCTCTCTTTCTCGCTTTGTTGTTGTTTTTTGGGCTTGTCCCGTTCTCTGTGCTGATAAGAAGTTTGTTTGCCGCTGGTTGTGATACGTGTTTCTGTCGTTAAACTTCAATTTGCAGAATGTGCATTTATTTACCACAGTATTTGATCAGTGTGTCCAGCAGGCTGAACAATGAAACAATTCCAAGTTAAACTTAACCTTTGTTTACTGCATTTCTATCTGTTCAAATCCAAAGTATTTTTTTTTGTTGGGCTTGTATCAGTGTTTACAAAGAACACTGCAGTCAGTCGGACGGGGCTAGAACGATACTACCGAACCATCGATAGCGTAATGTGTATATCGATTTTACTACTTCCATTTGTAGAGAGCGCCAGAATCGATTATTCGATTTTTAAAACATTTTTATTATATAGAAGAATCGTCAAAACAATCAAGTCTTCTCTGTACTTCTACAGCACTGTAGATTTCGCCGGAAAAAATGCATCAAAAACTTTGAGATGGGTCAATTGACCATCCAGAAAAAGAAGCTGGCAAAACAATGTTTTGTGGTCGGGAGTGGTCAATGTACTATCGGTATTGTCGATAATTCACAATTAAATATTTCAAAATGTACAAAGGCTATGCATTTTCCACTTAAATATTAGTTACTGCACACCAATCCTCACAAAATTACGAAAATCAAAACGGAAATTATTACTTTTAATACATTACTTAAAATATCGATGTTGAAAAACACTATCGATGAATCTGCCTTCCTTCAAGACATCGTAACATCGATGTATCGTCAGCTCTAGCTCCAAGTTCCAGCGCTAGTTTCATATTTACGTAAAGTCGGTCGGAGTTTTGTTACGTGTGGAAATCAGCGTGTGAAAACTGTGCAAACTAATATAGAAAAATACTTTAGCAACTAGTTAAAAGGTAAGTTACCAGTTTGCAGCTAACAAATTAGGAGGTGAGATCTTAGCGCACAATGATTCAGTGATTTTGCCAGATTTTGTGCTGGGGCTCTAAGCGTGTTCAGTCGAGATACACACACGCACACACAAATATGTAGGCAGCCAGCAGCGAGACGGAAAACAAAATGTCGACCATTTACATTTTTCCTATAATGACTTTTTGTGGACAATATTTAAAAGATTGTGCCTTTTTAAATCACCGAAAAGCCCCGTCAAATATCATTTTAAAATGCAAAAGTTTTTAATTTAAGGAAATATGGTCTAAAGTGCCTGTTTTTTGTGTGTGAAATCTGGTGATATTGATTTTTACAATGGCTGCCAAGAAGACATTCCCTCATTTCCCTAGTAAAAGTGTAAGCGAAAAGTCATACTCATCGAGTTCATTGAATTTTAAAACTAGAATTTGATCTTTTATTATACATTTCACTCAAATTCCATCGTTTTTAAGCAAACCAATGAACTATTTGTCTCTGTGTAGGGTATTCACTAATATGTGTGTGTGTGTGTGTGCGAGTGTGGTCTGTGTGCGATTTATTCTTCGAATTGGTATTTTCATTAGATGAGAATATTGTATGGGAAAGAGGAGTGAGGAAGGGGACCGAGCATCTTGATAAGTTTTACTTTCTCTTTTATTTATGCTGCAAACTTCATCTGCATACATATGTACATATGTGTATTTGTGTGTGGGGCGATGGAGAACGTTGAATTCTCATTCTCCTTTTTATTTTCTGTCTAATTTTTGGCTTCTCAGCATTTGTATGTGGCTTTTGTATTGTTTCCCCCTGCTCTCTATTTGTATTTTGCATTTTAATATAATTTTGTTCACGTTGCACTGACGCCAAGGTTTTTTTTTTGCAAGTAATGCTGCAAACGACAACCGAAAACAATGACGAACATTTCTAGGTAACTTCTCTATTTTTTTTTTTTCGTTAATTTGTGAAATAAGCTTGAGATGTTGTGACGTCATAATCAATTTTAAAGAAGAACAAAAAAGCGAACAGCTGTTGCCAAATGGGCAGCACTGCCCATGTCAGCAATGAGTGCTGGTTCTTTGGCTTCTTGCATTACGTTTATGCGGGCGTAATGTAATTTTGTGGTCAAAAAATCATATATAAAATGTTTTACAACAAACATAATGCATTACATATTTTAAGATTTACGGTTTCATTTTATCTATCCTTAAAAATACTTGGTATACTTTAATTTGTATACAAGCGAGAAAGCGATTAAACAAAAATTGACAATAGGTCTCCAAGGCCTTATTTCTCGTGTCGTCAAAGTTCGCTGTCCTGGGTCTGCCGCACATTTATGGTGTGCATAGAACACAAGAGTACAAACATTGCGGCCAAATTGTTACAGTATCTACGGCTAGTATCCAGCAGCGCTAAACTTTTAACCGGCTAAAATTAACCATCTTTCGTTGGCGGGGTAGTGTGACCAGGTTTTATGACGTCCACTCGAAAGCCATACGATACGGCGATATTACTGAGCCAGACGTGTTTGTTTACAAATCCAATTTAACATAAACTGGTACTCCAAGTCAGCCACAAAATATCTTAAAATATCGTAAAACATGATGTTTCCAATTCTGAACGATCCAGGTTTTTTCCACAAAACCTGTGTGTGCTTTAAAGCAGCATCTTGGGGTGGCAGCTGCCTGGGAAGAACATCCTGGGTTAAGCGGGGGTAGAGGTGCGTTTTCCGTTATGATTTGCCCTTATATTCTTTCATTGGGTACTGTAATTTGGTCACGATATTTGCAACTCCATAAAGTATACATATGTACATATATTGATCAGCATCACCAGCCTAGTCGATCTAACCATATCCGTCCATAGGTTTATACGCAAACGACTCTCTCACTGTTTGAGCTTTCGTTCCGTCCGAAGTTAGCTTTCCTTACTTGTTCTTTGTGAAATCACATATTTTAAATCTTAATCTTATGTATGTAGTTTTTTAATTTTGCTTTTTTTATTTTATTCATTGTTTGCATTATCCTTAAATCTCAAATCAAAGGACCACTTATTGTCGAATTGAACAGTATAAATGTTTCTCTAAAGAACTAGTCGAAAACAAGAACTCATAAAAAGTTTCTGTTTTTCTCGAACAATGTGTTAAGCAAATAAAGTCGTATAAACGTTGTAAATTCTGTGAATTCAAGTACATTTTCTCTACAAGAACGGAGAGAGGCGTTATCAATATACTCAATAGCGCCCAGCTAACCTTGAAAGTTGATTGAACTGCGAAAAGGGAAATATTTTGACCCCCAAGACGGGGCATATAATTTGATTTCCGCCGCTGTCTCAACACACACACTAGCAGACAGTCAGAAGCCTCCGCTCATACTTTGCCTCTGGATTCTCCCCTACACGATTGGCACGGCATAAAAATCCTGTTGTGTCTGTCTCTTTGCGGATGATGACTTTGTGTGTGCAAGGAGGAGAACCTGGCGGTTTTTATGTCTGTGCTTCTGCCTGTGTCTCTGCCTGCGTTTGTGTGTTTCATTTCGCTGAGCTTCGTTTTCGTTTCTCTTTCCACACCGTTTCGCCCCATCAACAGAAAACCAAAATAAAAAATAAAAAAGAAGAGCCAAAACACAACTCGGAACTTGCTCTGCGCTTTGTTTGCCTGGCTCTTCTCTCTCTTTTTCTCTCGGTGTGCTAGCGAGCTGTGTGTGTGTGTTTGAGTTCATTTGTGCCTGAGTGTGTGTTGCGCCTTTGTACATTGAACTCAAACTCGAACTTGTGAAGAGAGAAGAGAGAAGAGGAGTGAAGAAAAGAGTGAGCAAGAACGATAGACGCCCAACCCACTGCCTCCCTCCTTCACCTTATCATCAAATAAGCCCAAACTCCCCTTTCCCATCATCCCTCCAAAGGGCTCGAGATTTTCGTTTCGTTTGTTTTTGGCTGTCTAACCCATCTTCCCAAGTCACTGCGTTACCCCGAAGCCCAAGAAGAACCTGAAATTTAAATTAAGCAAAAAAGTGTTCACCTTAATTACACTGGTCATTCAGCAGGTAAAAAAAAATCGCTGCTTATGTTTTTTTATTGAAAGAGTTTCATTCCTGTTACTGCTGTGTATGTGTAGGTGATGAGCTAAACAAAGATGTTCAACCGTTCTAAAATTTTAAAATAAATGTGAAAATTCGGTATAAACGCAATATAAAAATTTAAAATATAATAATATAAAAAAATAATACATTTAGGTCATCCTTAATAAAGCCCTGTACATACATACATACATATGTCTGAGATCTGATCGACCTATCGATCGAGAAACTATATAAGAATCACCCATTTATACGGTCTGTGTTCTTCGTGAACATATGTACTTACAAAATGCTAAACTCCCTTGACGTGCATTATCAATTACTATAACTTAATTTTTTCTCAAATAACCTTTACACATGGTTATCTTCATAAGTTAAATATATGTAGATTATACGGATGGATTATCCTATGATGTCTTGAAATAGGGAACAAAAGTAGCAGTTGTATACCATTTTATAATAATTACAATGCTACTATGCTACTTAAAGTAGCACAGCTTACATGTTTCGTGCAAAAGTACACTCAAACTTTAATGCCATATTCACACTACAGTGATTTTCGGTGCAATGATGAGAAGGTGGTGAAAAACGGAAATCGTATTCTTATAGTAGTATCCACCATCAACCACTTCTTCTTTAAAGAAAAAAATAAATTTCAAGGAAGGAAAATAGAAGAGAAGGATTCCGTGTCTTCTATTTTGGACGGACGAGCAACTAATATTAGCTTGAACATTGTACAATTTTTGGAGGAACTTCTGGAAGGGCTGGGCTCCACAGGGTCCCTGGGATCCGATGGCAGCATCGCAAAACTTGAATAACTTGGTCTTTACTTCGCCAATCATGTCGAAACGACTATAAACCTTCTTTTTTTATCTCAGTGAACTTTCAAGCGTTTTGGCACAATCCAGTGCAGAGTTGTAGCCGTTGTCCAGCTGGCCAGGGTGGTTCAGGGTAGATGCTCATTCCATTAACCAGTGGTAGATGGTCAGAAACGGGAGGTGCCAGTGATAATGTCATTTTCGTAAAACTGTTTTGTTGTGAGGCATTTCCACTTTTTTTTTTTTTGTGATTTTTTCGTGGTGAATGCCAACTTTTTAGTGGTGGAACTAAAGTTATCGGATATAGTCTGTGAAAGAATATAGAAACAGTCTGAGATAAGAATATGGTGGATTGACACTAATTATCATAAAAGCAAATCAGTTTTCTGGGCGCCTGTAATCTACCAAAACTAAAAAGAATATCAGCAGCTGTAATGCCAAACTTCTACTTCAGTTGTCTCTCTCAGATCAGGTAGTTTTGTCGATCCGAAAATTCTTAATAATCTTAGCGCCTGTTTTTACCCTCTGATAACTATCTGTCGGGAAAAAGATAGCCAACAGATAAACTTATCATAATGCAAATTTATTTTCTACTTCCCAAAATGTATCTGAACATGAAAGAATCGTATAGTGCGTTAACAGTGCTGCTAATGATTCTTTATTGCTGTAAAGCACATAATTATGCTGTAAGGCGCAATCACAGAGTTTCTTTCGATATCGAAATTTTGACAGCGCATTTTCAACAACTCCCGTAAATGTTCCGTAAGACATGAAATACTATACATGTGCCAGTCTCATCAACTCTACTTATGCTGCTACTATATAGGCTACTTATACTAAAATGTATCTGGGTGCTTGCTTATGTTAGCTTTCACAGTGACTCTTGAAAAACAAAATTTGTTCATCTGGAACGTATGAGAAACCGACACTAAAGTGTTTTTCTTATCGAAAGTATATATGTATAAACTGAACTTTCTAACAAATTGGCTCTTAGTCCTTAGTTTTATATAATAGTAGATTCAATTCAAGACTGTAGTTTTGCTCTATACCGAGTTTTAGCTGCCGTTCTTTGACTCCTGTTTTTGTTTTGTTTTCTTTTTCCATTTTCGAATTATTTCTTGTTGACCTATTGCTGCGGATCTTGCCCAGGTCTTTTCGGAAAGATGAAGTTCCGTGCGCTCATGCAGGATGCAATGTATATGCGCGAATTCCAAGCCATTGTGGCCACATTGGCCAAACTGGCAAAGGATTGTGTGATGATCCTGGGCGACCGGCAGATGCACTTTATTGTGAACGAGGACCAGAGCTCCATTGCGTCGCCGTTAGTTTGGGCGACCATTGCAGCCGATGAGTATTTCCCGGAGTATCGCATGGAAGCTGCCCGGTCGGACCAAGAGTATATAGTCCTGAGCATGTCATCAGCCAATCTGGGCAGAGCCCTATCCGTGCTCCGCGGTGGCGGTGTCAGCAGCTGCAAATTAAAGTTGCAGAGGATTCAGTTTCCCTGCATTTCGGTGGTTGCCTCCGTGCAATCGTCGTCATCGTCTGAAGCTCGAGAAGTGGTGCACGATGTACCAGTGACCATTATCCCGGCCAGTGATTGGCCCGCCTATGTGGTGCCAAGGGTGCCGAATTCTCAACTGGCGTTGAGTTTGCCGTCGCTGCGCTTGCTTCGCAGTCTAATAGACAAACTGAAGAATATATCGCCCAGCCTTGAGTTCCAAGCTAGCTTTGATGGAGAGCTCAGCGTGGTAGCCACCTCCGAAATGTCCACAGTGACTAGTCGATTCCAGAAATTACTGCCACGATCCCTGGCTGTATCCCAGCAGGAGGCCTCTTGTTCCGTGGATTCTCGTAAAGCCTCTGCTTTCTTTGGAGCCCTGCAAGTCCCCAACGAGGAACTGACCATTGGCATCGATCAGCAGCACTCCATCCATCTGCAAATAGATGTTCGACAGGATGTCGTCCTGCATTCCATCCTCCCCGCTGTCTGTTTCTAGATTAAATTTAAACTTTTGATGATGAACTGCGGTTTTATAAGAACCTTTGAAATGTTTATTAATATCATAAACTAAAAAAAATGTTGTTTTATTTCTTTATCCGATCCTAAAAGATATTTTGGAAATTTCCTTGTGTCTAATGCTATATTCGTACGCACTTGAAGCATAAAAAATTGGGTAGCTCTAGCTTTTATAGTCTCTGAGATCTGTTGTATCACACGGACGGACAGACGGACAGGCGGACATTGCTAAATCGACTCGGTTAGGTCGGAGATGATTCCTTCTCGGTTGACCCAAAGCTATAATAACCTTGCACTCTTTGGGTACCCCGGATATAAAAAGGTTCAGTGTAGAGTGAAAATATATTTTCATATTTAGTATTAATCTTTCGACAGCTGTTTGTACATACATATGTACACTACTGGCCAAAATAATAAGTACATAGGTATAGGTATCATTTCTTAAGACATAGCT
>JAEIIG010007529.1:0-19920 GCA_018904695.1 Drosophila parvula | reverse complement strand
GCTTATTATATAAGCAGCAATTTACATTTATTACCCCGAGAGCCCCAGAAGCTGTTCCCAAAACTCGTAATTTGTAACTCTTATAAGTACATTTTTCCAAAAAACAATCGTATAACAAATTGCCCTAAGTATAGCTTAATTTTCTTATATTTCCCCTTTTTTAATTTTAATATAAACTCTTCCAAAAACAGATCCTTTGGCAGCACTGTCTGGTGCCTCGGCACAAAGCTAAATGGAGCGACTATACTAGCTTTGCTTTGGTTAAAATATGCAAACAAGAAACGGAAAAACTTATTTAGACGCCGCTCCAGACAACAGCAAAAAAAAACCATAAATATATATTCACATACGAATAAATATATGTATGGGTAAAAAAAACCCACAGAAGCCAAGCTAAAAAAGCAAATTGTTTCTTTGGCTGCTTATGAAAATGGCGCATGTGTGTGCATATTGCATTTTGCGTATGTGTGAGTGGGGTTTCTCCCACGCTTATGTGCCCCAGTGTGTGTGTGTTCTCCGAGTGTGTGAGAACCGAGTGTCTTTGCCTTTTGTTTTGGCCAAAAGCAGCAGCAGCACAATGGGTGACGGCAGCTTTATTTATGCAAATGGCGAAGGTGGAATAAAAAAAAACCATTCCAATTAATGGATTCATAAATAAAGACCTCTCTGACCGATATTTCATTTAAGTCTTTATTTGTGCTCTGCTTTATGCAAATCATTTTCATATTAATCGAGGATTGTGGATTAATTTTGGTTTCGATTTCAATGCGGCTTAGTAAAGAAATTGGGTTTAAATCGAAAAACAAAATTTGTTTTATTTATTTCCATGGTTTTTCTGAAATGGAAAAGGGCGCTTCTTCTACGTAAATAACAAAGGCAAATATTTAAGATATGATTGGATATATAGAAACCACTGAAAATGTGTTGAAAAGCATGAAAAGAAATGTTTTAAGTCGATTAATATTGTGGGTGCTTCAGATATCAACATTAGAGTTTATGAACTTCTTAAATATGTGTTTAAAATAATTATAGAAAATCTACCTAGTGAAAAATACAATTTGAAAATAAATAAGAGAGAAGAAAAGGAGGAATTTGCAGAAATTGGCAGCTCAAAAATATCATTGCATACTTTTTAAATTGATTTTAAATACTCAGTTACTTCTATGAAAGCCCTACATGATATAATATTTATAAGAAGATGTTTAAAACTTAAAGTTTAATTATCTTGAAATAGTATATTTTGCATTTTCCCTTTGAAAACAATATTAATTTCTCTCAAACATTTTGGTTTTATGCTTCCTAAAATGTTTCAACGGAGAGAATAAATATTTTAAAATATCCTGAGACCACAAATATTTATTTTATATTATATTTATTTATTTATTATCAGAATCTCTATACTTAAATATTTCTTAAGCATTTTTAAACATTTCAAATTGAAGCCCACTGTTCCTTCTCTTGGGGGCCACTTCTTCCTCGTTCGCCGCTTTTCTACTTCTCGCATGCGGCCAAAAGATTTTTGCCCTCTTTTGCCAGTATTTGATTGAAGCTGCTGTAGTATTACCAATGCCTGGAAAACATAAAACTACGAAACAAAACAAAAAATTCTCTCACTATTGTTTTGGGGCGCGTGGGAAGCGTTTCCAGCGATTTCAGTCAGCGTTTTGTTTTGTTTGGAAAAACTTTTTATGCCGCTGCTGCTGCTGCTGCTGCTTCAGGATCCCCAACCCCTGCCCCATTTGGTGGCAGTGGAAGAAATTATTAATACATAATTCATGTTTAATTGTTCACAATTTTTTTGCCGTTCCAACTTCTACGTTCTGCCGCGTCGCCATCTTCAGATTTTTTGTTTAATTATTCAGCAAAAAGTAGACTTTTTTCGAAGGGAGAATATTGCAGTGACAAAGAGCACCAACGACTCCTAGGTTCTCTTCGAAATTTTATTGAATTTCTAAAAGTAAAGGAAATAGTTTAAATATAATCTAATATATTAATACCTTTTGTCATATTTCTTTCTATGAAATTTGTCTTATTTTCGAAATATAATTAACTAGGCTCATTGCGAGACTCGTTTTCTCTTTCCCATTGAATATTTTTGTTAGTAAAATGGACTCAGAGCTGTTGGGCCAATGAGAACGGCAACTATTTGGTCTAATGGCTGCCAAAGTTGATTGGAACTTTCGCTGATTGAGCTGCATTTAGTTTTCCTCCGCTGACAGATGGGTCCCAGATATGTGGGCGAAGGAAGAGGCGCTTTTCCAGGGGGTCCAACGAATAGACAGACATTTCAATTAGCCGAAAATTGTGGCAGGTGGGTTGGGGTGAATGGGGAGCAAGAGGGGAGGTGGCACTTTGAGTTGGATTTCGGGGTCTTGGCCCGTTGTCAGTTACAGTTTTGCAGCCTGCGGCCAATGAATTTTAGATGAACGAGTTGACGGGTTGAGCGTTGCACGATTCACTGCACAAGGAGTACGTGGAAAAGTGGGAAAATCCGGGGGGTATAGGCAGTGTGCCAACGTTGGGGTTAAACACACTTGGAGCCCCCTCCCCTCCTCTCTCCCTCTAGTACGCACACAGCCAGGCGTATATTTTCATTACCGCGCTGCGGGTTCACTAAAAAAGTTGCGGGTGGTCATGATTTTCCTCTCCCGGCATGGGCATCGGCATCGGAAGTGCACTTCTCATTTGCTTATTGTTGGGAAATAGGGGGGTAAGGTGTACACAGGGGAAAAACCTGTGAATAAAAAGAATAAATATATAATAAATAAATAATAAATTAAATAAATATTAAATAATTAAATAAATTATTATTATTAATTAAATCACACAAAACAGGGAGCTTCAGAAATCATTAGGGGTTTGAAAACCCTTAATTAATGCTACTCAAAATTGTCCCAACAAATTTTACTTCGTAGAAAAACCAATTAACACTCAATTAGGTACCTCAACTTTTATTGCATATTTTTAGATACCTTCTTAGGGTTTCAAAAGCATTAGGGAGAACCAAAGAGATTCGTAGCTGAATTACTTTATTGTAAGGTACAAAAATAAAAATAAATAAATATCTCTCGAGGTAGCGTATTTTCCAAAAATATTCATTTATGTTGAATATTTATAACCTTTTTTTTAAAATAGAAATACACTTTTAAAAGACAGTTGCCAGTAACTTTATAATAAACATGGAACATATGTAATTGTATACAAAGTTTTAATGACAGTATATTAACTTAATTATGATTTAAAATATATAATAATAAAATAATAAAATAATAGAATAAAGGAACAAAAGAATAATAGTATAGTACAGTATAAATACATCTTTAGACTGCAATAAAAGACAGATATGGTTTCATAAGGGAAGTTTACTAAGCTGATTTTAATTTATTGTATTCAAAAACAAGTTTGTAAATGTTTAAATTAGCAAAGTTCCCTTTTGCATCTTTAAAAGTTAAAGTTATATGTATTTTTTTTATTTAAGTGTTCGAAAGTTATTCTGTTTTATTTTTTAAAAGTAAAAATATATTTTAATTCTTCATAAGCTTTACTTGTATGTATTTTCTAAACGCTGTTCAAATTAGTAAATACTATCAATATTATTAATTTACTATTATTATTTAAAAGAAGGAAAAGCTTAATTTTCGGAATTCTCTTGGAATTGTCTTAATTTTCTAAATTAAATTTTTTCCAGTGCACTCAAAGGGTTTTGCTGCAGGTTGAAAGTTTCAAGTGCAACAGCGAAAACTAACGTTCAGTGAATTTAACTTCATGTCGACAGAGAAGTTATTGGCCTTTACCCACTCCATACCCCCTCCCCCCGTTACCCTGTTCACCCTTTCCCCTCTCACGGCCCATTGACTCAAGCGCACCCTCATGCCGCTGAAAATATTCGTTTTGCTTTTAGAATTATTCAGATTTTCATTTGGGTTTATATAGCCAGAGGAGTGAGTGTGAGTGCGAGTTTGTGTGTCTGCTAGTATTTTGGTGGTTGCTGGACTCTGGATTCTTTCTGTATTTTTGGGTTCTCGCTGTGGGTAATTAATTTGTGAAAACACACAACAAAATTCGTATGTCAACGTGCTGCAGACAAAGCAGATCGTATTGAAATGGCCAGGAGGAGTGGAACCGGGGTTAATCCCGACTCCTTTGTGGTCCTTTAGTGCCCAAGATGGGCAGAAAGCGCATTAGCTGAGAGCTTAAAGCAGATACCAAAAGGCCATAAAACCAGCATAGAAATGGAGAAGATAACCAAAGATATTGAGAGCTGTGACAGGAATTTATGATGGGAGGATATTCACTGAAATTAAATCGAGCAAAATGATTAATGCAGTTGAGAAAGAACTTGGAGTTTATTCAACTTTTGAGGGTAAATTCATTGAATATTTTATGTTCTTAACTACCAATTATTTTAAGTAAACTTTGCTTGGTTTTTGCTAACTGGAATATATAAATAAATAGCTAAATAAAATGCAAATAAATGTAACTATTTGTGTAGTAGTTTATAGCTTTATTTATTTATATATTTATCTATTTATTTATCTATTTATTTATCTATTTATTTCTCTATTTTTACTAAATGAATACAATTTATTGTCTACTTTATTTGTACGTTTTAAATCAAATTTTCCCCAAATCAATTTTAGTTTTTATATAAATTTAAATTGCATTTCTTTGGCTGCATTTATTTTTCGTGCAGAGTTTTGCCAATATTTATGTTCTTTTTCAACTTGTTTAATTTTTTTAAACATATATTTCTGCTTTAGAACGCACATTTTATTGATTTTAAATTAATTTCCACAATGCACTGTTGATTACTATTATTTAAATGCTTTTTTTTATGTATTTTTCTCATCTATTGAATTTTAAGTAGTGTCCGATTTGCATATAATAAAATATATCTGCCAGATAAATTCAGTTTTCATTTACTATACAGCTTATAATTTTGGTAGTGATAATTTAATTAATAAAAATTGTATATTTTAATATTAGACATTTTCCAAAATTAAGAAACCTTTAAATTGAATTAAAAAATTGAATTAAAAATTCAACTTGCATTAGACCAATTCCATTTAATTTCCCGCTCTTTCTTTACCCATAAAGGCAGTTCCTTTCTAAAGGATATTTTCCAACTGCTTTCTCCTCCTTCCACTATTTTACTTTTCCCCATTTTCCTTGTTGCTTTTCCTTGGCTGTTGTTTTGGCTCGTCCAAAGTTCGTTTGCCTTTCACCGGCGTTTCCATCGAACCTTCCCAGATGTAAACAAAACAGACGCTTCCAACATGCAACTCCAACCTGATACCGAACACTTATACCTCTCAAACTGTTATATGCTACGTATAAGTGAGACTTATAACCAACTTCTACCTGTATTTCGAAGACATTATAAGTTAGACCAAGTCTGCGAAACTCTTATATGCCCCTTATACTGTTTACGTATAAGTTGGCTTAGCTGCGACACCAACCGTTCCAACGAGTTGCGTCAGGTTTCTGATTGCAACAAGTTGCAAGTGAGCAAGTGCAAGTGAGCAAAATGCATCCAACAGATGCAGATGCCAATGCAGCTCACACAGATACTGAGATACCGGGTCTGAGGCACACATGCCGTTGCTCAAACACACACGTTAAGAGCGAAGCGAAGGAAAAGCCATTGGCGTGCGACTTTTGACTTTAGCTTCTCTTTTTAGCTGTTTTAATATTTATGAAAAATACGATGGGGAAGCTCAGCAGCGCTGGGAGTTGAGTCGCGCTTCTGCAAGCCACATAAATATCCACTAAACCATACATATGTGTGTGTGTGCTTTGAGCCACCCTTAAGTAAAGGCGCCCAGTTTTTCTTGGCCACATCAAGCATTTTCTGCAGCTCCTTGAGGCTGTCGAGCGTAAATTCAATAAATATGAATATAAGATACGCACACAAATACAAGCAAAAGAGACAGGAACGAAAGGCTATTGTCCAGGGGATGCGACTAAGAGATACCCGGTAGGTAAGCGGGGGGGTGGATATCACAAATAGAACTAAAAACCATTTGTATATCTTAATAATGTTATTATAGTGATATCCTTATACTTTTAATATCTTATTAATATGATTTGCATACAAGCTTGATTTAGGTTTAATTTTGTAATTATTAAATTAATAATTTATTAAGAGGAAAGCTTGATAGAGAAGGTATTTATGTGAGCACAAGAGTCTTTATAGAAAATTTGGTTACTCTAGACCATATAGTTCCCAAGGTATAAATGGTAGTACACTTTTGGCGGACAAACGGACAAGCGGACATACGGACAATGCTAGATTGACTTAATTTTGAACTCCGTATTGAGAAATAGTCCAAGGATCCCTTCTAATAAATCTGGTTTCCCCAGATCATTTAGTTGTTAAGATATAAATGATAATAACTAACTGACGGACAAACGGACATACGGACAAGACTAGATTGCCTTAAGTTTGAACTAAAAACTTAAAACAAATAACATATCTGTTATTACCAGAATGTACAAAACAATTCGAGTTACTGCAGATCTTATAGTTCCCCAGATATAAAAGATAATAACCAGTTGGCGGACAAACGGACAAGCGGACAAGCGGATAAGGCTAGATGGACTTGAATACATCTTGATAAGTCACCAGCAAGCTGACAAGAGGACAATATACCCTTGGAGGCCAATGGTTATCCGGCATAAATGGAGGAGCGCACTTGTTGTTACATTTTTCACTCACTTGAACTAACTTGGCTAACCATTACCGCTTCTGCATCTATGATGATGACGTTGCTGAAGCATTTTACCCCGTCTCGATATCGAAATCTTTGTTTGTGCTTATTATTTGAAGCCCTTTTTGTTGCTGTTGCTGTTGCTGCCACTGCTGCCACTGCTGCTACTCTTGGACGTTTTTACGATTGACAATGACAAAGAGCGATTGAGTGGCAGTAGTGGAGGAGTATCCAGGAGATTGGGTAGTAAAGTACGAGGAAAATATGAAAATAATTCATTGCCTTCGGCGCTCCTCGCCTTTTCTCCTTCTCCTTATCGCTCTCTTTCTGTGTTGCCATCAGACTTGGCCTTTTCCTGTGTTGCTTTTCCTCTAGAATAAAACTGAAAGTGTGCAGCAAGCGTCTAGCAATAAACTCAATGGAGCCATCAAAAATCTTCGAACGCATTGAAGCTCAAACTTGCCACACATACAACCTTATATATACTCGTACATACATATGTTTACGGGAGGAAAGGTTCCCGAAGCGAGGCGACACCATATGTTTTACTATGCATGTTTATAGACGTGAGTTAATGCAATGTATGTCCTCTGCCAACTCCTTCAATGGTAAATAATAAATAGAGCGAGCCGGGAAAGCCTGATTAAAGTGATGGGGAGCGACGTAAAAAAGGGTAGACAGGATGAGTTGCACTTGGAGGAGAACTAATATAACTAATGGGCATCCTGGCCAAGGCAAATGAGTAAGCAACAAAGGCAAACACGCGGCCGGGCAAAGCACAGAGATATGAATATAACTTTAGAAAAAATAGGGGGAAAGTAAACTTTACACAGAGCAACATAAGAGGAGAAAGTATAAATAAATACGAGTATGTGATTATAAATTATTTATTAAATATTCCTATAGTTTCTTGGCTATTAGATAGGTATTTAAAGTCATATTAATTGTTTAAAAATAGCTTAGAAGCTGCAAATTAATGTGTACATAACTTAACCATTTATTTCTCATTACTTAAGCCAGTTTAAAATGAATCCTAAACCTTTTTTTAGCCCCAAAAACCTTGCTGCTGTGTGTTATGTGTTTAGAATAGAATTTTCTTAAGGGCAGCCACCCCTGCGTAAGACAAGGGTATATATTTAATGAAAATTTTCCGCAAACGGAAACGGTATACAACGAAAGGGTCTTTGGGCAACACACAAAGCTTATGGGGCAGATGAATAATTTTTTGGCTAGCAAATAGGAAATAAAGCCGAAAGGCCAAAAGAGGATTCGCATATGACGTTAGATTGAACAAAGAAAAACTTTCGCATCCAAATTAAGCTGTGTGAAAAGTGAGGCAACAATAGAGGACTCCCAGAGACGGAGACGAAGACGAAGACGGCGGGGAATCGTTGTTAAAACGAGTAAACACGGAACGCAGGCCTGCAAACTGCAAAACTTTAAGTAATTCAAGTTGCCAGCAGCCGGAAGGAGGATGGAGGATGGTGGGGAGTGTGGGCAGTGTGGGTGAGCAGTCTGAGCACTCCGATGAAAGGATTCAACGAAACTTGCCAAAGCCAAGAAGAGGCTTGGAGATTCTAAAAAATATATGTAGTATATACACGATTATATATATATGTAGAGAAGGCAGCTTGGAGAACTTGGCAGGAGCGCGAATTGTGCTCGCAAGGCCAGAAAGTAGGCCAAAAACTTTCCTGATGATGAAGCCAAGCTGCAAATGCAATGGGAAAAAGTTGCAAGTGTTGGTCGAAGAATCGCACTTAATAGATTTGCATGACTTAGTGGGGGAGGCAGGTCTCGCGTCGGATGTGTGGCTAAGTGTTTGCCAGCCAAGCCAATCAAACAGGGCTTAAATGATAGAATAAGTTTGCAAATTGATTACCTTGAGGCTTTATGGAGATTTCTTTATTGTGCTTATATATGTATTAAATCAATTAAATAGATATTTATCAAGTTAATTGATTTTAAAGGTAAATAAGCTAGAAAAATGTGTAGTTTTTTATATTAAATAATGTTTATTAAAGAGATTTTCTGTATTTTAAATACTGAATATGAGTTTATGTTAGATAAGAAGCCTAAAACATTTACTAAATACCATTCCCTTTAAGTAAACTTAATAAATAATTCCTAAAATCAATCTTAAAATGAAATTCCCTTAAATAAACCCATTTCTTATGTCAAAAAACCATGAAAACTAGTAGCAACAAGCTAGGAAAATGCAAGAAAAAGTTATAGAGTGAATCGGACAGCAATCCCAAGAATTATTCCTAGGTCAAAATGCAATAAACCCACACACACAATCGAAGAGACTGGGGTGGCAGGCTGGGGGTAAGGGA
This sequence comes from Drosophila parvula, assembly GCA_018904695.1. NCBI lineage: Eukaryota > Metazoa > Arthropoda > Insecta > Diptera > Drosophilidae > Drosophila > Drosophila parvula. The sequence continues at coordinate 10,874 of JAEIIG010007529.1, read as the reverse complement.
AAGCGTGTGAAAAATGGTCGAGTAAAAACAACAGCAAAGAAGCAACAACTAACGGCTGTAACTGAGGCAGAGCCGGCAAAATGAATCCTAAACGGAAATGTCGATATTAGCATTGCAGTAGCAACAAACGGCGGCAACTAAAACTACTGCCACAGCGGCGAAAAGAAAAGGGCTAACAAGAGGCGACAGCAACGGTTAGCGGCGACACAGTCGCACAGTTTTCCAGTTGCAGTTTACAGTTTTCAGTTTTCAGTTTACACATATGAGGCGGCGGCAGCAGCAGCAGTAGCAGCAGCAGCAGGTTCACTGACCACACCAACACAGCGATGCCGGCGTGAGGGCGGAAAAGACCAATAAAAACTCGAAAATAAACTTTAGATACTTCTCTAGCTTAGATTTTTACGATATCTATTAGTTTTAAGAGAAATTAAAGGAGGTTAGTTAAAGGAGATTAATAGATTAGTAAAGGAGATGTTAGTCATAAAATTATTTTATATATTAAACAAATTTGAAGTTCTTATTTCCATTAAACCTTTACAAAACTGGTTCTAGCTTTTCCTTAACCTGTAAAATCTCCATAGAGATTTCCGCATTACATATCTCTTCATATTCCTTCGCTGCCAAATTGCAATATCGAAAATCCTGGCGGTATTTGCCATTATTAATACCCCCCATTCAGTGACTTCCCGATTCCCCAAACATCTTTGATATCATATGCAGGACCAGAGCCATTGGCAGCACTCACGTTTGCATCTCCTGCCGGCGAGACCAAGCTTCCCGAAAAAAAAAAATGAAAAGCGAAACAAATGGGGAGAAGTGCGCCATATTGACCAAACGAGTGCAGCATGCAGCATTCCGAAAGCATTTCAATGAGACATGGGGGCGTGTGCCGGCAGCGGGGTCATGGTGTAGGTGGGGGAGGGTCCGTATATAGGGAGGGGGTGGTGCTGGTGGAAGGCGGTCGCCTATTCGTTTTGTTTTAGCCAAAGAGCGCGAGCTGTGTTGACAAACGCCAGTGGTTAGCAGTTGTGTAGGCACTGAGAAAAAATGGGGATGATGTATAAAAAATATATATGTTTTGTACACTTCTTTTTTGAATAAATTGTAATTTAGAAAAAACTAGTATTTATGTCTTTATTTAGTTTGTAAACAAAAGGTTTAAAAGAAATAAAAGGATGCTGATGAGGAAATGGTGGCTCTCTTCGGAAACAGTTGTAGATTCAAGCCTGACAAGATCGGGCTTAGATTTAATTTTAAAAAACTAAAATTAAGCAATTATGACCTAATTTGGTTTGCCCGAGTTGGAAACCTTGGTTTAAGGCTCGACTAAGCAACTGTGGCGGGTGCAAGCGAGATGGAAATAGGCTGTATGATCTTGATTGTCTTATAACTTCCAGGTTTATCATCCGATTGTACTTAAATTTTTAGGGGACTTCCACGGAAATATATTTCATACAAATATAACATTTATTTTTAATTAACAACTCTATTTGTTTCAAAATTTCCTACATTTTCTTTTACTTTTTTTCCCCTATAAAGCTGTTTTTTTCGAGTGTGCATTGTGTTAGTGCGAGAAGTCCATCTATGCAGCAGTGCGTTGGTCTGTCTGCCTCTGTGTTTGTGTGCCTGTCTATCTGTGTGTGTGTGTGTTGGCAATTCAAAATGGCATGCACTTCACTAAAAACTGCGCATTTCCGGTCAAAATGACGACGACGACAGCACAACGAGAGAGAAACTGAGAGAGCCAGTGTAAAGAGCGAGAAGGAAATATGCTGACAGCGCCAGCCGCATGTTTGTGTATGTGTGTCCCTCTGGCTCCAGTGTGTGTGTGTGTGTGTGTGTAGTATCTGTGTGTGGGCAAACTTTTTTACAGCTTTAATAGTTCCACTTGGCAGTTTTGCGTCCCAAAAGTTTTCGCTCCCTCGCTCTCTTCTGCAGCAAAGTGCGTCATAAATGTGTGTAATAAAATATTTACTTTCTTTTAGAGCAGAGCAGAGCGGCAAAGGGACAAAAGGAGGGGGCTGGGGATTGGGGATTGTAGGGAGGAGACGACACTAAACCATGGCTTTGGGGGCACGACCATATATTAGCTAAATCACACACATACCCTCCACTTTGCGGATATCCCCCTGCGCCGCCCTCGAGGCAAATTGAAAAGCAAATGAAATTCAATTTTTAAGTCCTGTCTGCGCCTGGAAACGGACCGAAAAATAGAGAAAAAATAAATATATATATAAACGAAAATACTCACCCACATCAAAACCTTTCCTTTTGGCTTCCTCTCTGCTCTCTGTGCAATTGTTTACTTTGTTTACCAGCAAGGAATTGTCCTTCTATTTGCGGCGGCGTCTAGGAAACTTGAAGTTGGGTCTGACATGACGATTCCGCCCTGCCGCCATTGCCCCATTGTTCCGCTCTTACGGAGAGTCTCCCTTCCAAATGCATGTCAATGGCAGTAGCCAGTTACCAGGGAATAATGGGGGGAAAGAAGAGTGAACATGGCCCTTGCATAACCCTGAATATTTGCCCGTCAACTTGGCTTAGTGGCGGGCTTAACGCGCTTTTCCCGAACCAAAAAAAAAAAAAAAAAAAGAAAATATAAAATACGGATGAAGGGGTTCAAGGAGTTTTTTTGGGGAGGCGTCGACTGCCCTAATGCGTAGATGTCGCCTGCAGACTTGAATCTCCTGGGAGGCGATTCCACCTGAAGGATTTCTGCCCTGATTGTCTGCAATGCTCTCGCTCCTTTGCCTTATCACGATAATTGGCTGTTACAGTTGATGCCTGGCTGGCTTCAATAGGAATATATAAGAGGGAAACATATTTCCAAACTTTGAGCAGAGCCAGCGGATAAAAGGAACTTTTCGTAACAAGAAAACTGTACCTAGAAAAAACTCTAGTCTACTTTGGAATTTATTAAGGGGATGTTTCGCAAAATTTTACATTAAAAAGGTTTTTAAACTATTCAAAAAGAAAGCATTAAACATTTATTTGTTGTTAAACACACGGCAAATTTAAATGTTAGCATTAAATAGAATAAAAGACATATTCCTTTAAAATGTTTCATTAAAACGGAACCAAAAATGTTCAGAAAAGTAAGAAATATACATTTAATAATTCTAAAACACAATAGATACTTAAATTATTCAGTTCTCCTATTAATTAAATTCTTAAATGAGTTAAAGAAAATACTTCAAAAAGCCCTAAATAAAAACCAATGAGAATTTCCGTTTGCTAAGCTGTGAAAACAAATGAAATCCGCTTATGGAATTCCATTGCATCAATTAGGAATGTTTTGCAACCGCTAGAAAGGATCTCTCACTCTCTACAGAAACCTCATCCTCCACTCATCTGGTAACATCCTCTGCATCTAAGGTAAGTCCTCGCAAAAATCCACAACAAAATCAGGCAGTGGGAGCTTAACTATCCGCATATCCTTCGCCAGGAAAAGAGAAAAATCAACAGAAGCCGGTTTCGTGGGGCACACAATGAGAAAAAGGAAGCCTATTAAAAACAACTTGTGCAGTTTTTGCGGCTTCTCGTGTTTTTTTCGGGGGTGTGGGTGGTGGTGGAGGTGAACAAAACAGAAAACGCATAAGGCAAACATAGGAAAACTGGGAAAATCCAAATACAAGCTGGGAAAACTCACTGAGCTGAGCGCAGAAATTGCAGCATAATTGTTGCCCAAGCATTTTATTGTTTGGTTATGGCAAAGCGTTTTTCGTTTTCTTTTTTTTTTTCCTATAGGAAAATAGGGGAAAATCGTGTGCGCGGAGGAGGTTTTCTCTATTGATAAGCGCAAGTTATGATTGACTTTTAATTGAAAATAAATGAAGCCCGTTGTTTTGCTTTAATGGCCACGAAACGAACCAGAAAACTGTAAGGGAACAAGCGGAAAATGGCGGAATATAAGGAAAAGTTATTGGTAACTAGTTGGCAGCGGGTAAAAGGGAGTGGGGAAAATATGGAAAACTGCTGGCAAAGCTTTCCGTTAGATGATGGAGGGAATTAAATTTTGAGTTCTCTATAAATTTCCTTAATAAAATGCTTGTTTTTCTTTAATTTAATACGTTTTAGTTATTATCGTACAAAGGAAAGTAACATTTAAAAGCTTCCAGCAAGAAATGCTGGATTAAATTCTATTTACAAACCAATTAAAAATAAATAAAATTCCTTAGAATTATCCCCGGTCCCTTATAGCTGTGTTAGTGACCTACCTCACGTGTCCCTTGGCCCATTCAAATCACCACGCCCCCCCTTGACGCCCATTTCTCCCATTCACAGATAGACACAATCAAAAGCGCGTATCTATGACAAGTTCAATATTATAATTTGTTTACGAACTTTCTCCGCCGCAAAATAGGGCTGGCACAAAAAAAAAAAAAAAAAAAGAAAGAAGGAAAATCAACGAAAGGACGAAATAAGAAGAAAAACACGAAAGCGTAAGAAACGATAAGCAGATATGGCGACGAGCCTGTGGAAAGGACAACGGCAATAACAGAGACAGTGGAGAGCAGAGAAACACAACCCCGCAACGAAACTCAATTTTCATGAAATAAAATCAAATTTAAATAATACAATACGATTGCCAAAAGGACAGGGGGCGAGGGGGGGGGGGGTTGGACAGGATACCAGCAAGGATAACAAGAACAACAACAACAACAGCAGCAGCAGCAGCGGCAGCGATGGGAAGCCGTGAGCGCGACAAGAGCAACAAGGACATCATCAAGTGTATCGCTGCTTATTTATCTTTATCGCAATTCGTTTTCGCATCTTTCCCCCCGCATCCAGCATCCTCCTCGAGCAACGTCTTAGTCCTGCGCTTCGTCCTTTTTCCTGCTGGCAGGCATACTCTTTTGATGCGGGTTGCTTAGCAGGGGTTAGATCGGTACTGAAAAAGGGGCCATGGGGTTTCGTTCGCCGAGTCAAAGACGACATCAATATTATTGCCATAAGTTTCATATTTGCAGCTTTAGATGCCGTTTAAAATTTCGCTGTCCTTGGGACCAGGACGAAAAATATATACATAAAAAAAGGGAGCAGGGAAAGCGCATGGAATCTAGAAATTCTTTGGGGCGCACAGTTTGTTTTTCATTTCAACGCTGTGGCTTTGCCCAGGCATCCCATTCGTCGCTCATGGCTTTCCCTCAAATTTTTCCATTTCCCATTTGCCCACTTTTCCCATTTTCTTCCTCCCCCCATCTTTCTTCCCATGCATTACTTCGCATAATTTTTTATTGATTTATTTGGTTTATAGCTCTGCTTCCCCTCCTCCTCCTCCTCCTGATGAAATGGAAAAATGTTTGCTGAATTATGTGGATACACGAGAATGTGGTGGCTTCGTCTATATGCTGGGGTCTTTCAAAAGGAGAATCAAATGTAGACAAGTGAAAATTTGAAACGATTTACGCGCAATTTACGGAAATTGCAGCAGGGCATATCAAATTGACATCGACGGGGGGTTGATTCCAACTCCTCCCTCATTTCAGGGAAAATTTGAACAGGCAGAGTTCGAGGTGAAGGTATTTCCCCTCGTAAAGAGCACAAAAAGAAATATTATATATATAAAAAATGTCTGTGCAAAACTAATACCAGAAATGTCAACGTAAGTGAACAAAATTGAAATGATATTTCCATTAAAAAGCATTTACATAAATGGAAATGAAAGAGGAGCTCACCGAAGAGAGTGGCTCCGGTCGGAATAACTATTGTGTACAAAGAAATGAATTTTTAACTGAAATTATTAATGGAAAATTTTGCCAAACTCTACCTGCAACTTTTCTCTTGATTCTCCTGCTTAAAGGTCCTTGAAAATTAGCAAGTTTATCTCTTACTTTTATTTGGTTTTAATATCAAGGAATTCCAGTTCAGTTCAGTTCTATTTTTGCTTGAAATTTGGTGAAATATTCTCTTATTTTCCGTTCATGTTTTCCATTTAAAGAAATGCTGCAGAGAAAAAAATGAAAACAATTAAAATTGAAGTCATATTTTCGCTTTCATCGTGCAGATACGGTTGAAGAGCTCAAAATGTCATTACTCTGGCGACAACGACAAGGATGCCTTTCCCCTCCAATAGCTTACTCTTCGTGCACTCTGACAATGGCCACGATTTCGGTTTTCCATCGCTCTCTGCTGCCCCCCCGTCCGCTGGCTTTTCTTTTCGTTTATGTTTTGGACTAGGGACTAGGGCTTCATATCAAAATTGGCTTACCACGCATAAACAGAGCCAGACGACTTCCATTGCCAGCTCCTCTTGGCCCCCGGGCATGCTCTTGCCCTCCATCTCCGCCGTGCAATGCACTTCAGAACTCAAGTTGCCGTGATTATCCTGCAATTTCCACAGGGTAGGGACGATGACAATGACTGCGTCCTGCTGATGCTGCTGCCACTTAACACACACAAAAAATATTAGCCAAAAAATTAAACCAAAGAGGAGGGATTAATGGAAGTTGTTAGATATTTAATTGGTATTTTTTATTTGTAATCATTAAGACTTTTTCTATTTGCTAATTATAAAGGAACCTTTAAGTATTTTGTTATATTTTTTTAATTAGTTTATTAGAATTGAATGTCTTCTTAGGCTTTTCTCTCAGTGCAAGCCCTTTTGGTCTCGTCTTGGACCGTGTCGTGGCATTTGACGTCACGGTTACGTGTTGAGGCGTCGGCTTGCCGTGATTATCACCGACTTACGCTTCAATGCCTCCTTGCACCATTTCCATGCCACCGATTTGGCTGTAAGAATTTTCAAGGGTATATCGGACAGGTTTTTCGACTTTTTGAGGATACAACATAGAAAATAAAATATATTAAATTATATATTAAATGTTTTCGAAAGTAAAAGATAGCTAAATCTTTAGTTATTTCATTGAAAATTATTCTCATTTGGTTTTCTACTAAAAATAAATATTTACTCTTATCAAAATGTATACATTTCGTATTTGTTTTGACAATGATTGTTAATAGATATTAAAAGATATACTCGTATATATGTAATACTTTATATCCTTTTTTATATCTAGGATATATAATATATATGCCATATATTTTTTATAGAACCATCTATTAAAATACTTCCCAAAGGGTACCCACCATTCTTACCTATCCTTGCCACACTTACCCACAGGTAGAAGGAACTCCGCCCCCCAAATAAAAGTCTTTGACTCTTCATCCTTTTGTGTGGATGTGTGTTGATGTTGAGTCCTGAATTTCAGCGTCCTGCGTCTGCGTCTGTGTGCATTTTATTTGAATGCATCGCGGCGGCAAAGAACCTTAACTGCCAGATGCCGAGATATCCAGCTACGTGTGTCTCGCTCACTTTGCTTAATTAACGCCACGCCACACGCATAAAGGTGAGGCCGGTACTTTGACTTTCCTGTGTTGCCGTCGAAACCCTGCCAGTGCCTTTGAGTGTATAGTATGTATGTATATAGTAGAGTTTACCTGTACGTTTGCCAATCATTGCCCCGCTTTCAAAGGCCGATGGCTGTGCAGTGACAATGGCAATACCAATAGACCGCATCACAACTGTCGCATCACGTTCCGTAGTCACTTTTCCCAGGGATCTTTGGGGCATCTCCGGCATTTTCGGGCCACGTTTTGTGCACCGCCGTGTTTATACAAACCGAAATTTCCACAATGAATTTCCATTGAGAGTTGACTCCGTCTCGGCGGCCGAGTGTGTTTACCTTTTGCTCTCGTTCATAATTTCGTTTGCATGTTAATTACCTTGATTATTGTACGGCAGTCGTACGTACCCTAATACACCTGGGAAAATGCCTGGACATTCTCTCTGGCCGGGAGATGTCGAAGTTGTTGTGAAAGATCTCTCCCCAGTCCGGGGTAAGCCAAAGCCAGCAACGGATTTTGTGGGCAGCCAAAACAATGGCAACTTGGAAATTGTACATCTTAAGCAATGGAATTTAATGCTCACGTACAATTTTTGGGGCTGGAAAATAATTGTATAACATTTTGTCACGTTTTGTCAGTAATTTTAACTTAATTTTTGAATATTTGTATGCTGATTTGTCTTGGAAATATGGGGTATTATCTTAGGAACGGTATAAGTTCTTAAAATAAGTTGAATAATGTGAAAAGTAAGACTGGAACGCTTAAAAGGGAAAAATTGCAACGAAACACGGATTTCCTTGTATGATCTTTATCTAAATATCACAGCGAAAGCCCAAGGAATAATGAACATATATTATTTATTTATTTATTGGTTGATAAGCAAATATACATTTCAAATTGTGTGTAAGTTATATTTTTAATCTTTTCGAGAACCATTAAGCAGAACAAATATACAATAAATACCTGTTCCCTTAGAAGATCTTTCTGTAAATAGCACTTATATTATGAATATGAAAAATTTAAATGAAATCATTACCTATTACCTAAATATAAATTATTTATTTGTTTATTAATCGCTTTTAAGGTGAAAAACTAATTTAAATTGTGTAGAAACTCTTCCCTTACAAGATCTCTGCATAAATATCACTTAAAATATAATGAATTTGTTCACCATGAAAAAAATATTACCTTACCTTGCTGGCATTAAAACTATATACTTTATTTATTTATTAATGGAGATTAAGGAAAAAAGATAATTGAAATTGTGTGTACTATATATTTGAAATCTTTTTAATTAGAACTCTAAGGCATAAAAGAGATACAATAAATACAAGTTCCTTACAAGATCTTCATTTATTTATTAATTGGTTTTAAGCTGAAAAGATAATCTAAATTGCGTGCAAACTATATTGTAACTCTTTTTCAAATCAAGTCAAGCACAGATGTAAATCTGAGACTTCCTCAAGAGTACAAACTGATGCCCAAAATCATGGCTAATTGTTTTCGACAACTTGATTGAGCCCACGCCCATCAGCTAGTCACATTTTAATTAGGCCCTAACAAGCCTTAAGAAAACCTAAAGACCAGTGACCTTTTACCTTTTTTTTCGCGCTCCTTATCCCCGGGAAAAAATCAGTCCAGGTTCAAGAAAATTGGCTTGACCGGAGCCTAGGCGGGGCCCAAGCAAACGACGAGGAAAACTCAATTAAAAGGCGTCTTTGCTCAGCACAGCGAGGGAGGGAGGGACGGAGGGGGAGCGTGTAATTTTATTTATTTTTGAACAATTTCGTAATCAAAGTCAACCAGGCAAACAATCAACATTACTTTCGTGGGCCAACGGCGAAATAAAAGAAAAATAAAAACATTAAATGGGTTCACACGATGCTGACGACACAGAAAAAAAAAAACAAACAGAAAATTGCGCCAAATTAATGAAAAGCACAAAATGACAAAACGAACGAAGGAAAAGTGAAATGAAATTCGAAACAAATTTAATTTTCAAATGCAAAAAAGAGTGGCAAGATCAGCGATGAAGCTGCACAGGAAATAAACCAACGAAAAAAAAGGAAAGCCTGAATTTATTTGAAAAGAAAATGCAAATGCAAATGCAGAGCAGCAAAAAAAGAGCAGAGAGATTGTAGAAAGAGAATTATAAGAATTAAATAAGTAATAAAGAAATCAGGCAAGCCGGAGCAGGGCCAGTAGGAAAAAAGTTAAGTTAAAATACAAAAATCATTTGCTTTCGGTTAGGGTCCGGCCGCCGCTAACAAAGTTTGTCAGTTTGCCACTTGTCAGATGTCCGACGTCGGTTGTCAGTAAATGTTTATGAGTTAATCAACTTGTAATGACCAAAAGACGGACGAAGGACGGTCCGCACTTAAAGAAGAAAGGCGACGATGGGCGGAGTTGGGGGGAAAAACTCGACGCATTCAGAAAGCAAACTGGAGGAAAAAAATAAAACTTAATTAGCTTTCATTTAAAGGCAGACAAGAGAGTGCACAAAAAGTGAGTCCGGCCCCGAGTCCGAGAGCTGCAAATGATGAAAAAAAATCAGCATCAGCCTCGGCCACGGCCTCTGCCTCAACATCAGCATCAGCATCAACAGAAAACAGCAAACAGAAAACAGCAAGAGCAACATTCAGTGGAACGAGCGACAAATAAACAAAAGTAAAAGTTTTTACCCACGTTTTCAGCGGAAATGCGCAATGCGAGGAGTTGTTGTTGTGGCCAAGACAGCAAGCCCGGCTCAAAGAGGCCGGCTAAGTAGAAAATCTACAAGATGGGACATTGGTATGGAGGGAAGATGTCATCCAAAAGTTTCTGGCCCCACCAGTTTCAGCCATTTATGAAATTTTCGGAAGTGGCAGTCAAGCCAAACGCAAACTACAATCAGGAATGCTTTCGTTCATCGCCAGTTTCCACTGTATGCAAATTTTGGGCGAAAGATGCTAGAATTTGAAAACTTTTCCAAGACCATCGTATATAACTATTTTATCTAGCCAAGTCGGTTATAGTCAGTTACATGGGTTTCGTTAGGGGTTCGGAAATTGTATACTGTTTTTTTGGGGCCTTAAAAGAGAGCTTAAACTTTAAGGAAACTTCGTTTCTTAAGTATTTTTCTTTATTTTTTGTTAAAAATATTGAGACTAATTTATTAGTATTTATTTGGTCTCTTAATATATGTATTTATATTTATTTTGTGTCTTTAAATATTTATTTGTATTTATTTTCTATGTTTTATTTGGAAATAACGTTTTTTTTTAATTGTTTGTGCATTTAAACAAAATTCTATTAGGTACTGATTGTATTTTTAAATTAAAATAGTTAGTAATCTTAGGTTAAAATATATACAGATTGCTCTGACAACCTTTACCCTCTAATATAATTAGTTATTTAATAAAGAAACAACATATTTATATGCATTGTTTAATACTTAATATATTTATTGTCTTAAAAATGTTAAGAACAAATTTGTAACTATTTATTTTGTCATTTAAAATATATATTTATATGTATTTTTTATGTAT
>JAEIIG010007465.1:0-23674 GCA_018904695.1 Drosophila parvula | reverse complement strand
GGGGCCTCTGTCATTTGTGTAATCAAGTTTCAAGTGTAAATTGTAATTTTCTGCTAGATTTTCTGTGGTTACGAGATTGCCAAAAGCAAAGATCTTCTATCTGCCGCTTGACTTTCCATTGTTTTTTTTTTAGCTTTCAAACTAGAAATGGTACAAGATATCGATGTATTTTTTATATCTTAAAGCTTATATCGATATTATTTCAAGCTAGTCGTTGTTTTCTCTTTAAAGGTTTCATTTTGTCTAGAAACTATGCGCCCTTTCTGTGGTTAATGAAGTAAAAGAAAGAATCCAGTATGTTATCGTATGTTATCGATATGTAAAATGTGAATATCGATGTGAGGCACCTTAAGTAGCCGCTGGTGGTGGCTCTGTGGGTGGTGCCGTACGCGGCTCAGTGGTGCACTTCCGTGGGTGGTGCTTCTCCTAAGTGCCAAAAGTCTGGCCCCACTTGAAAGTATGTAGGGAGCGGGCTCCGAAGGCGAAATGACTTGGCAAAAAGTTGTTAACGTTAATGGGCAATCGCAATTTACAACAACTTACAACAACGGCGGCTGAAACAAGCTGTAACAACAACAATAAGCCGTCTAAGCCCAGCAAAATATTGCACAATAAATTTTCAAATTGCATTAAAATTGCATTTTGTGGGAGGGCGGATGACTGAGAGGCACTGCCAGCTAACTTTTGGACAATCAACGGCACGAGTCACTAGGCAGCAGCAGCGGGGCAACTAGGGCAAGTTGGTGGCAACAATTGTCAAGGTGCCGCCAGGTGCGAGGGACTCCAAGACGTTCTCCCGAGCAGCACAATCTAATAATATAGCATCAACACTTAACAATTGGAAAAGTTTTCTCGGCTCCTTAGCACAACAAAAAAAAAAAAGAAAAGGGGGGCAAAGTACGAAATAGGGACTCAAAGTTGTGATACTCTAAACGAGAACCGGAGACAGAGTCAACATAAATTCATAAATAAATACTCAGCTTTCAAATACTTGTGTATAAAGTGTGAGATTTACTTGAAATGAAGTTTAAGGACATTATTTGAGATACCCCAAAGCACACAGTCTCATTTTGTAAACCTAAAACATATTAAGCCTACAACAAACGAAGCCATCAATTTAAATAACTGTGTTTTTATTGTGCCCATTGGATCAGCCTTGTCAGCGGTAGGTACTTATTGTACGGAGTGCCACATACATCATCTCTCTAACAATTCAGTTAATGAGGCAATTGTCTATATTCTACTATTGTCTTTACTTTACTTATTATAGCCATTGTCTTGTCCCATATTGTATGTGTTCACCTTTGTTTGCCTTTCAACGAAATAAAAGAAACCACGTCTCAGCCAGATATTTTCAACTACATATGTTAGTAGGGTCTGAAAAGTATTAATCGTTTTTTTTTTTAGTTATTATTCTGTATTTTCAACTAAAGAAATTCGTATATACTTGTATTTACTTGCATTTATGTTATATATTATTCTGCTGTGATATTATATTTTTAAAGAGTTTTCCTCTCCAATTAACATTGCCATTGGCAACCATAAGCATTTGCCAAGAGCTTTTAACCTTGGCAGGGTATCCCCCATTAAAATTGCCACGATTGCGAGCCGGCAAACTTTCTTCCGGCATGCCTTTCTGGGCTACTTAAATGCAAAGGATTCGCAATGGAATGGCACCTCCCCGGACCCTGTATATTTATCCCTTCTTTTATTCCGCAGGGAGTTGGCCCCAGTTCCTGCTGTTTCTGATGTCCCTGATGCTCCGGCTGATGCTCCACCCGATGTTGCAGTGTTTAATTGACTCAAAAGTCGAGGGGGGACGGAAGTTGACTTTTACACGCGGGCGGAAGTCAGCAGCGAAGATGATTACGATGGCAATGGCGATAGCGAGGCGACGATGATGACGCCGGCGATGATTATGATGATGAGGAGCATAAAATAAACTTTTGCTAGTTTGGCCAACAAACTGTTGCCAACTCGCTGGCTATACCGTTCCCCTTTTCCCACCAAGAAGTATTCATCATATTTTAAGCTGTCTGTCAGTGTCAGTTAAGTGCGACAATTGTTTGGATATTGCCCAGGACGCAGTGCGGGTGTGCGGGTGTACGGGGGTGGGCAGAAACTACTTAAGGCAAAAGTTAAGTTTTTATGGGACATCTTAATGAATTTCAAATGAGTTCAAGCCCAGAAGCTGGCTCGTGGCAAACGTCATTAAAGCAATTGCCGTGAATTTTAAGCAGTCTGCAGTATGTTGGGAATTTCAGCTTATGCCAAGGCGGAAGACGCCGCTTATATAGAATCGAATATCTTATACATCGAATCGAACCGAATCGCGGCGACGAACGAAATAAAATTAAATATATATATAAAAACAGAGACAGATAGATAGAGAGAGAGAGAGAGAGAGAAAACACAATTTGTTAAAATCGCTTTTAACATGGCTGGGCATATCAATTGCCTTGACCTTAACCAACTTAAGGCGACTCTCGGACTCAATAAAAACCCCACAAATTACTGTCATAGTAAAGCGCGCACACACATCTACATATATGTATGGATATATATATATATCTATATATATTTATAAATATTAAGAGTGTTTAGTCCGCGAGTCAAAAACTAGATTCAACAACTCACAGCTTAGGCATTAATTAAAAATGTAAATAACCGTTTGACTTTAGTATATTTTCTTTTATATTTGTGTCTATTTTATTCAAATAAAAAAAGTGATATTTAGGTGGCATTAACTAGTTGCATATATTTTATTTAATAACCTTTAATTTATAGCCAAGATTATTCTTTGTTATACTCAGCAGGCATAAATATTCTGCAGATATCAAAAGAATATTAAACTTAACAAAGGGTTAGGTAATCGTCTTAAGATTACATTTATTTTAAAGAGTATTTAAAGCAATGAATATTTTATCTTGTTTTGAATCCTCAAATATAATGCACTGTTTGCCGCCAAGGATGATGAATAAATATCGAATTAATTTTCAATCGCTGACATGCCATTAAGGCAAAAAATGGTTTTTCAATTTAATTGCAAGTGCGACCTCATCCACAGTGCGTGTCATGATTAGATTGAATTAATTTCTAATACTAATCGCACATATATCAGGCCACGCCCAGTGCTTAGCCAAAAGGGGGGGCTAAGCTTTTTTTTAGCCACACTTGTCGGCCGATTGAGGCCGATTGGTCAAGCCGAGCGCTTGGCTCATAAAAATACGCGACACAATTAAATTAAAATTGAAAAATGGGCGAAACTGGAATGCGTAAATGCATAAATCAAATGGACCACACCATCGGCCTATCGGGCTATCTGGGTATTGGATAATGCTCTACGACTTTAATTATTCTCAAGCACTGGCTAATCGACAACAACAACATGCATATCTTGATGGCCATTTTAATTTGATCTTTCCCCCTCAGCTACAGTTTCAGCTTTGGAGTTGGACTCCCTGCCGTATAAATTGTCTTTCGCTTCCACTGACTGACTTGACAGACAAGGCAAGCGCGTCTCGTTTGCCACTTAACAAAAATGCAGCTACCAACAAATTGCCAGCCTCAAAAAAATAAAAAAAAAAAACACAGAAAAATACAACTGAAGTCGTTGCAGCAGCAGCAACAACAACAACAACAACAAATTACGATTGACGTTTTACTTGTCGCACAATGCGGCGTATGCGTGATATGTGTACGAGAGCGCAAAGGGAGGAAGTGCAGCTGGAAAAGCCAGACAAAAGGGGGGTTTGTGAAGCAGGTGGTGCCACTGGAGCCACTGGTTACATAAGCGGAAAGTCTGGCACTTGGCAAGGAATCACAAAACCCCACTAGTTGTGGGCGTGAAAACAGCAGAAGAAAAAATATATAAATAGCTCTGGAGCTGCTTGTTTTTCTGCTCAAATCTTGGTTTGAGGGACTTTAAGTCCCTTTTAAGTTATATTAGATTTATTATAAATAATAAGATAGAGCTCGTTAATATTTATTATTAATAATAATGAAAAACAACGCATAATATATGTTAATTTCAGAGGAAAATTAATAATATATACATACTTCTGAATGTATAAGAAAACCTTTAAGGATTAGAATTAAATATCAGGATTATTTTGCCTTTATATTAGAAACAATATATGTTAGAACTAGAATGTCTGTTCATCTCCAAGCAAACATAGAGTATAATGGCCTTCGGATCGAGCGTGGAGCCATTTCTGCTTATTATTACATCATTTTTCACCACGTGCTGGGCGCCAAGGAAGCGCCAGCCAACGAACGTATCGAATCGAAACGGAAAATACAACAAATAGACAGAAAATAAAAAGCCACAATGGAGTTATCATTGCAGTTGACATGCCTGCACTACCACAGAGCAAAAGAAAATTGTCCGCAGATTCAGATTCTCTCCTTTATATCTATTTTTTCCCCACTTTCCCGCTTGACTTTTCCAGCTGGTTCAATCACCATTGTCATCGTCCCGTTAAATGATTTATGGCGCAAGGCATGTCAACACGCCAAGATGAACATCAGCGGCTTCAGTCGAACTATACACGCATATATATATATCATATATCATATATACACAAATCGGCTTCGACTTCATTAACGTATCAGCGTTTTGTGGGCCAAATTTTGACCCAGTTTCAGGCACAGACACAGCCAAATTGGATAATAGCAAATGCTCGCTTCGTTTACGAATGGAATTTTTGTTGGCCCCAAACAGCAGATGCTCCAAGATGATATTGTAAGTTGCGTGGGTGCCGGCATTTAAAATATTTATATATATATATATATTAGGCATTATGTGGGCATGATATCACAACTTGAAATTGGCTTTAGGCTGAGGCAAGATGCACTTATACAAGATCATAAAGCAATTACTATTGCACCATTTAATTGGGTAATATTTTTGAAAACAATTTGCAGCTGGAAATTCTCGAAGGTCTAACAGGTAACTATTTCTACAATATATTATTATTAAATAAGTTATTAGCTGGACAAGGTAAACAAAGCAATTTGGTATGTAGCTAATTTTTGTGATGCTTAACATAAATATGCTAAATTGCATCATAAAATTATATATTTTATGTCAGTTGGGATTGACAAATATTACAGTTTATTTCTGTTTCAAGGTATAATTTGTAAATGCTGCTCTTGAGTTCTTTTTAAGTGAATATAAATAGTACTTGTTGTGTCTAGAGCTTAACGAATAATAACGAGTCTGTAAAAATGTTTTTAGAACGCCATTAATTAGTATTAGTTATTGAGTCATGACAGTTGTATATAAAATAAATATTTTATGAGTTTTTAAACTGAAATCACATGAATCTACTTATTACTCTGTATTTTGTAGATTTGCAGATTAGTGTCAGTTTAAAATGGATTTCTTTTGCAGGCTTTGATAGAGCTTTCCCGAGATTTGTGCAAATTTGTTGCACAAAAAAAAAGTGAAAGCCATTAAGTGACATAAAACAATGCCAAAAACTAACCAGCCAACAGGCAGCGCGGTCAGCTTTTGGCCAACAAATTAGCAAGGGAGAGGTCGGGGGGGTGCTGGCCCGAAGTGCTAATTGCCCGTCACAATGGCACAATGGTACAGTGATCTATGGACAGGCGGCGATACAATGATCCATAGACCAGAGGCGATGATCGATATCGGGCTGGGACTGGGAATGGGATTGGGAATGGGAATTGTGGGGAACTGCCTAGCTGGGCAATTAAGTAATAAAATAACAAAGCTGCAGCTTGCTCAACAATCGGCTGGGGAGTCCGGTTTTAGCCGGGCTTTTGGCCAACACCCAGCTGAGCTGAGGCTGCTGTGCTGTGTGCTGTGTGCTGTGTGCTGTGTGCTTGCAAACGGTGGCTAAGGAAACAGGTAACAACTGTGCCAACTTCCTTGGAACTGGTCCAGTCACGCAGGTTTCGACGGGCCCAGAGACCCCGAGACCCGAATTGGCCAAAAGCCGACACCGAAATCGAAACCGAAAAGTAAAAGGAAGTTTCGGCCAACATGTTTGGCCGCTTCCCCAACCCATCCCCCCCATAACCATGCCACCCCCAAATGGACCGGCTCATCCAAGTGCAAATTTGTCAAGCAAATATGGTCGAAAGGGCAACTGAGGCGGCAGCACGCGCTACTCCGGCCAGCTGAATGTTAACGAGGGGCGCTCCCAGAGTTTCAAACACTGCAATTAACTCGATTACGATGCCAACTCCACCGGAGATGGCGCCAATTATGACTTGCTTTATGCCATAATTTAGTTACAACATTCCCATGGCTACAGTTGCTGCACTTTAAGGGTAGATCTCTGCCCATAAACGTATTATTAAGAGGCATAAATCCTTAAGCTAACCCCGCTTGTAAAAAATGTCTGGCAAAGGCTTTAACTAATATTGGCTTGAAGCAGTTGCTTACTATATAGTTATTATGTGGTTATCACCTTGAAACAGTCAACAAAGGAAGTGTAATTTTTCCGATTTTTATGATGAAAAATTCCTTGAATTTAGCAATAAATGTTAAGTGCCATTTAACAAAGTTTAGCTAATAACTAACTCTGAACTGGCAAAAATCCCACTACTATTATTACCCAGAAATCTTTTAAATAATTATGCAAAAATTCCCTTTAAATACAGTCTTCTTTATGACACTATAAATCCGTTTGGGGGCGGGACTCACCTTTCCATTGGCCAGCGGTATTTGCAGGACGTCCAGCTCCGAGTTGCCGGCTGATTGCGGAAGCGGCACGGCGCTAATCAGGCAAACGGCGCTGCAGAGAGCGAGGGCGAGGAGTTGCTGTCTGCTCGGCTGCCTCATTGTGTCTCTGTGTCTGTGAGCGGACTGGGCGTGTGTGGGCGTGTGTTTGCTGGAACGAGAGGGCATGCTAATTAATGGTAATTCGATAAAGGTCGGCGCGATGACCTTCTGTTATCGCGGAGCTTCTTAAAAAAAAAAATCTACAAGCTATCGAAGATGTCCAAGTTTGATTTCGGGTTTTGTTAACATCGATGCTTTTTGACGGTTTTCTTTTTTTTTGTATTTTTTTTTTCCTATTTACGGTTTCTGTTTGATTTGCTGGCTATTTTGCCAGCCAAGGTCTGCCAGGCGATGCGGATGCTAACGACAACTGTCAATATATATGGCCAAGTATGGTGGCGGTTTTGGTCAAGTTTAAATATTGGACATTTCTTGGGCAACACGTCGTATGAGTAATGCGCGCAGTATGTGGACACACACAACTGTGCCAGCGGCCAGCAGCAATTTATAAATCACAACAGAAAACACGGCAATAAGAATTATGTAATTTTTTTTTTCACTTTTTGTGTTTGAATAGCGGACGGCGCGAAGCAAACCTCACCTGTACTCAGTTACCTGTGTCTGTTTTTTGTATTTATTTTTGTTGTTTTTTTTTTGCTATGCAATTTCCATGGCAAGCTTTTCAAAGCTGGGCTTTCGGTTGAAAAGAAATTGAATGCGTTGGACAGACAGAGCGCGGCAGGTGCGAAAAGCCAAGCATGATCCGTAATTACACACACAAAAAATGTGAGAAAAATGCATTCAGGTACGAAACCCGAGAGAGAGGGGTTGATTTCTTCGGTCAACAAAAAGTTAGTCATCCCAATCCGTTTTTAATGGCGATCTTTTAATGAGTGAAACTAAGTACACAGCAAGGGAAACCGCCACTTAGTATCGCCAATTGCCTTATTAGACTTTGATATGCCAGCGTTGACATTGGCGGGCTCAAAGGTTAAGGCTTTGTCAATTGAGTGGCAAGTTATTAAGGGTTAACTGGGATTTCTGGGAATAGCTCAGGCACATCTGATCACGGCATTAGTCACACCAAAGTGATGATATCTACGCAGTTACCTGATTTCATTCAAGAGAACTTTTTACTATAAATATACTCCCTGGACTTTATCCTGCTTGAACTTTTTATATTAATAATAATTAATATAATGGGAATAACCCATAAAATGAAACAACATTAAGTAAATTTCACATAATTGCTTGCTCCATAATACATATTGAGAAATTAAAGTGATGGCGCAGGTAAATACACCGATTTAAGCATTTTATGTATTTTTTTGGTTGTGAGAAATTGAATAAGCTGGGAAACTCCCAAAGTCATCTTCAGCTGAGGCATGCAAGAAGTGAACTTGAAGGTGTATTTTCGGCCGTTTTGTTTTGGCCGCTTTGTCTGGCTGTCAATCAAGCAATCCGTCAATTTGGCAATGCCGCTGTGTGTGAAAGGGGGGAGGTGGGGAATTACCACCTTCGCTCACAACATGCATGCAATGCTCGCCGCTCGCTCTGGTCAAGCGGAGAGCCAGGTCTTAACTGGGCCCAAAGAGTGCCAAAGTAGGGCGTAAGCGCCAAAAGCAGACGAAGGCGACCACAACAGAAAAGAGAAAGAGTGTGGAGTGTGGCGTGTGAGAGAGGGAGAGTGAGAGTGGGAGAGCGTACCGCAACCGGCAACAACATGGCCAAGATGTGTTATGTCATCTTCCAGCTTTTGCTTTTACTTTCAAGCCCTCTCTCTCGCTGTCGCTCTCGCTCTTTCTCCTTTTCCAGTTGATCCATTTGGCTTCTAACAATTGTTAGCAGCGAGTGATCAGTAATTTGTGATCAACGATCGACAGTCCAACGTGACTTGACATATTCAGCTCGAGCATATTATTTTTTTTGCATACGGAACTCGGTGTTTTTTGTATGATTACGACTTGGCTGGGTTATTGCACAAATATCATAAAGACTCATAAAAATCAAAAAAAAAAAAAAGAGAGAAAAAAAAAACAAAAACAAAATCCGCATCTGGCATTGAGTGCATGCTCCGACATGGACATGTCGTAATTAAAAAGGCAAAGCCCCAAAAAACAACTGTGATAATCAAGGCTTGAGTGGGATTTCTTGGCGCGATTTCGAAATCGTCGAGTCGAGAGCCGAGCGGGGTGTGACATGTGCACAGTTCAAAAAAAATAAATAAAACCGAGCCAAGTGACTTGGCACATTAGATTCGCGGATCTAAAGTGCACTTCCTGTGGCGGGACTTGCAATTAACAGCAGCTGGGCCTTGTTAAGCTGACTTTCAGGGACACGCTGCGTATGAGTAATGTCTAGACTCTAGAGGGATAATTTTGAGGGTTAGAAAAACGTAAGGAATTGAATTTTTAAAGCATTACGTGAAGTTCTGTTCTGGTGAATGCCCAACTAATTCTGAAGTCTATAAGGTAAGGGATAAATTATAGAACTAATTTATAGAATTAAATCAGAGGTGAGTGTCTTCTTTGATCATTTCTCTTGAAGTTATTGGACTTGGAGTCTCTTAGAAAGGTGCCAGAAATTCTTGGCTATTTAGACAATTTCCTAAAACGGTTTTAGGTATAAAACATAAAGTTTACAAAGTAAAAAAAAGCAGGACTTGATATTAAAAACAAAATCAGATTCTAGACCGACTTAAGTTAAATCTACAAAACTGATAACCGGCTTTGTGGTGAGAAGATTCTCGCTGCAGCTTTAATGGCTCCATTCTAGAATCCCCCCTTGACAGAGCCAGACCCCCATCATTCATTCCATCGATTTCAGCACTCTCGACACGAAAACGAACACGAAAAAGACCTCTCGAAACGCAACTTGGAAATTGGCAATCAAAAACGTTTTCTGTTAACCAACTCGCATTAATTGGGCAATCGAAACAAGGTAATGAATGCAGCAAATGAGAAATGAGACAAAACCGAAAATAGTTCAGCACACGCGTCAGGTTTTCTTGTTGTTCGGCTTTATAGATTTTCTTGTTGTTGTTATTGTTGAATTTTCCTTAAACTGTCGTAGGATTCTTGGTTTATTTTCTTTTTTGGTAATTGTTTCATTTCGTTCACAAACCAAAATGTTGATCAGTTTTATTTTTGGCACAGTAAAAAAAAATGGTGAAAAAAAATGTGTTTCAAGTTTTGTGGTTTTTTTCTTTTTGCATTTAAGTTTTTCGGTCGTTTTTTTTTGGGAGTTGAGTTTTTTGCTTAAGTTTTTCGTTTTGCTTTCGCTGGCGTGTATCCTCGCGATTTGTTTGCATTTAATGTTTGTTATAAATGTTTTATATATTTTTAGCACACGACGCTTGATACATACGCGTTTCTTAACGGAGGCGGTTGCCTTTTTTGTTGGTTGCCAACAAAAAAAAAAAGAACAGCCCAAAAAAATGTGCGATGTGGATCGGTGGATCGGTGGATCAGTGGATCGTTGGATCGGCGGATCGTAGCTGCTCTCAGTGCTCTGTGGTCCGGGCTGTTGGGCCTGCAATTGATTACTAACGTGATTTTATCACACACAAGCGACTAAAGCTCGAGACAAAGCGCGAGTCCGACGCCGGCAGCGCGCTCGGCGACAGCGGCGGCAGCACGCTCGGCGTCGGCAGCGGCGCCCCAGCTACCGCCCCGCCGCTCATCGCCCGCCCCGCTCCGCTTGTCCCGCTCTTGAAAAACCGCTCCAAACGAAAACGAAAGTGAGCCGAGTCGGTCTTGAGTCGCTCCGTCTTGACCAGGCGCTTTTGAGTGGAAAAAAAAAATATAATTTTTACTCCTCTCTGTGTATTTTTTGTTTTCCTTTTCTTTCCATTATTTTTTTTTTTATGTATTTTCACCATTTTGTTGTACTTCTTGTTTTTGATTTTGTTTTTTTTTGTTTTTGTTTTTGTTTTTTTCGGGCAACACTATTACGCGAAAAGTTTCCGCCTCGTGACTGCCAGCTTCAGTTTGTCAGTTTGTCAATCCGCGTCAGCTGGATAGCTGGATGTTTGTCAGTGGGCCGTGGCCAGGATTAGAGCCCGTTTTATTTCCATTTTCATATTTATTTTAAGTATTTTTAGTTGGCTTACACAATCTCCTGCAGCTGTGCGCATCTCCATTGTTTTTGGTTTCCCTCCCTGCCGCACGATCGATTGCAATAATCGTTTCATAGTCGGCGCACTTATCGATTACCATTTTGCCAGTCGGTACAATCGGCCGTTCAGTTTCCATTTCAATTCCATTCGATTGGCCAGCAATTCCGCATTCGCAAAAGGGCAATAAAATTCGGTTTTGCAAGGGAAGTTTATGAAAATGATTACAAAGTCGTGTGGGCTTAATGGTAGTCGTGACAGCTTGGAATTTAGAATTTGATTAACATGAAATCCCCCCCGAAAATAACAAGGCTTGATGCAAGGGTCCGGGGTTTCTTCTGATTGAGAGGCACAGACTAATTACCTAGGCTACATTTTCATAAAATCTAATATGGCTTAATGAGATTTTTGTATCTACCAGAGCTAGGATATATTTATAATATAAAGGAGAAAAGCAGTTCCTTTCATGACCGGAAAAACTAAAAATAATATACGTGTAAGCTCTAAAAAAATATATAGAAACAAAATGTTGTCATCGACAGGAGTCGAACCGAGGACCTTCTGATTGAAAGTTAAGAAGTTTCCTTTTACAACACTTGTGCCCTTGAAGTATGCCACTTTTAGTTGAGAAAGTTGCCAAAGGATTTTCGGAATTATATAGAAAACTCTATAGGAAAACAGATATTATATAATATATAAAAGTATGAGACATTTTGCAATGAATTCCCTACAACCAAGACCTGTTTTTAACTCACTTTTAAGTGTAATAACAATGATCAAGTCGCTCATCAAATTGGTAACAAGACTAGTAATTAATTAATAACCCCGGAATTTCAAATGTTAGCCAAAGTTCCTAACCCTTGGCGAGTTCAAACAAGTTCACTGAACTTGATTTTCCACTCAAAATTCTTTTGGCCCGTGCAACCTTTGGTGGGCTTTCCGGCTTCAAAGTGCTCCAAAAAGTGTCCGAAAACTGGAACCAAAGGTTGCCCACTAAATATCCGCCCTGTCATGCTGGCCATGCACTTTGGCCAAGCCACTCGATGATAATCAGAGGCAAAAACCTTCGGCCGAGCACAAAAGCTCGAAAAAAGAATGAACAAAAAATAAACAAAACACACAAATAAAAATAAAACGAAAAAAAAAACCCGAAGTGATGCCTGAAAACTGACCAACCGCAAGACAATGTCGCCGATCTGTGGTTAGCGACAGTTATAATTCGTTCTTGAATGATCGATCATTATGATAATGGAGACGCTGTGGCTGAGATGCCAATGAAGACGTAGCTGACCTTCCGCGGAAGCCGAGGTAGAAGCTAAAGCAGAAGCATCAGCACCAGCACCAGCATCATCGTGAACCACATTCTTTTTTTTTGTTTTTATTTTCAGTGCGTGAGTGAATGGAATTCCAGCTTGTAAAGTACAGTGAACGATGGCTAAAATGGAATGATGTGAATTGGAATGCTAGCACCCAAATACCTCAAGTTTTGGGTTTCCAAAACCATGTAGATATTACTTTATTTCTTCCTTTGTTTTTATTTGAAATACTTGTTATTTTTCTGATCTTAGATTGATAAATTTATTTCCGTTTTATTCCGATTGGTTTCTTTGAATAATATTTCGGAAAAGATAACCACTGTGCTGACAGTGTGAACCGGAAGCGGCTGTTCAATGCGACTCTCGACGTGATTCGATTCGATTCGATTCGTTTCGCTTCGATTTGATTATTGGTTCGAGCATCGCTCTTTCATTTACTAAAGGTTTTGTTTTTTTTGTATTTTTGTATTTTGTGACTTGCGACTGGGCCCGGGCTCTCCGGAGTCACCTTCGTCTGAAGGATAACCGGTAACCAGTTGGGGAGTGGGGCCCAAGATCTGCGGTTGCCATGGGTTAACGACCAACTGTGGAAGTGTGGAAGTGCAGGCAGACATGCATGGCGGGCCACAAATTACGCATACGCCGCGTGGTACCAACTGGAGCTACTGGATCTGGTAGATAAAGTATCTCGCAACAGCAACAGCAACAGCAAAACTAAATGCAAAAGCGAATGCGAATGCGAATGCGAAAAGTGGAGCCAAAATCAGTCAGTCGGTCGGCTAGTGAGTTAGTGACTCTGGCTAGCGACTAGAGAGACTCACTAAAAGTTGCATGCGTTCGAAATCAGTTTAAGGTGAATTAGATTTTGACACACAAGCATATGCATATATGCATAAAGACACACACACACACAGACAAACCAAACAAAAATAAAACAATGTTGAACACAACAAAAACTATAAGAAATATAAGAAAAATTATGAAATTAGTCTCAGTCGCTTGGGTCGTTCGCTTTTGCAAAAGCTGCCAAATCGAAAATGACAACGAAATTAGCTTTAATGGCCGGACCTCTATTGCCTCCATTGTTGTTGTTGTCTCCATCTTCTGGCTTTTCTTGTTGTTTCTGTTATTGTTGCTTATTATTGTTGGTGTCCTCTTGGCGATGCCACGCCCCCCTGCATCTCTGTGCCATTAAGGCGGCAGTGATTAGCTTTTGCCCCCCCCAGACTTTTACGCCAAAGACCTTTGAGTCCGGGACAAAGTAAACAGTTCTCCACTCGCACTCGCCGACTAATGTTTAAATGTTTACTTAAAAAAAGAAATGGTTGATATGTATTTCAAAAAGGGTTGCACGATATTTCAAAAATATCGTATTAATAATATTTGCATTTTTGAAAAAAATCATCATGATTTTTTTTGAATATCACGAAAAATATCGATAAATTGATATTTTGATATATTTTTCACATCCCTAATTTCAGTCCTAATTGTATTTTTCCTTTCGGTGAATTCCAATATATATATATTCCAATTCACAATTTTCTTAGATATAATTTGATTTATTATTAATTTGACATTTCAAGCTTATTCATCTTGTTCTTTTCGGTAACTATTGATATATAAAATTCCAATTGAGAATATATGGAAATTATACATTAATTTTGTGCAACATATTTCCTTTAGAGTCTTAATAATAATTACAAGACTTGCAAAATGAAGCCGTAAAAAAAAATTTTATTGAAAATTAAAAAACGTTACTTTTTCGTGTTTAGCTTAATTCTATTTATATTTATTACTTTATTCTTAATATTATTACAGCTACGCTATTATATGAACGTTTCGTTTCGTTTCTTTGCTCCCACTTCTGCTCGGCGTCATATTATTATTATTTATAGGGAGAGAAGACATTAACAGATCAACAGTATCTAAGTGGTGAGTTCTAGTGTATTTTGGTGATACCCCAGCTTCTTACTCGGATCGGGATTAATCCTCGTTAATAGGATTTGGCATCTCAACCCGATAGGCTACTGAGGAGAAAGAAGCAACTATATGATAAAAAGATAAATAAATGATGAAAACGAAGATTTAATATATATAAAGTTCATAAGATAAAATAAAAAATACTTAAAAATTGTCTTGGGCTTACAGTGGAACCTGTTCCAAATTTGCAAAAGAACAGTAGCCTCGACACTTTACACCCAAACCTACAATCTTAGGTGTGATTCCTGTGGCAATTGTGATTTTAAATAAAGCTTCGAAAATATTGATAATTAAAAAGGAAAATCATAACTATATTTCGTACGTCTTTATTTTTTTTTAATAATCAAATAAATTCCAAATAAAATCGTAACCAAACTGGAAATCCCATTTGTGTTTAGTTTTGCTTAATTTAAAATTGGTCTACTTTGTAGTTAATAACCCATCCGTCTGTAAAATGTTTAAGCACGAAAAACCCCTCCATTTCGGAGTACTCTCAAGAATCATTAGCCTCGACAGGGCTACTTTGTGCACTTTTTATTTCCCTCCCAAGACCACCGCCCATATCAAATGTTACTCCATGACCCCGTGCGATTAATTCGCTTTCTTGCCCTGAAGTACGACCATACGGCATGGCTGGCTGGCTGGTTGGCTGGTGTCCCTGCCATTGAACACGCCAATTCATGGCGCATCAATTAATTCTGGCTCTTGTAGCGTCGACGTTGACATCACTTTAAATCGAGCAAGTTGGAGGGATCGGGCCTGGCGGGGTTTTTGGGAACTGGAGGACTGACAGTTCACTCTGTGCCCCGTGTGCCCAATGGTGCAATTAAATGTAAAGACATCGACGGAGCCGACTCCGGTGTCGGTGCTGATGTCGCTGCCATTGTTCGGTGTTTGTTGCCGTGCAGCTTTAATGACAGGCCATAGACAATAACAAGGTTGTGCGGAGCCCGTTGAGCCGAGTGTGACATGTCGATCCCAGCGTCTCCATGGGCCCCCATCGGGCCTCGTTGGTGCACTGGAAAAACAAGCCTGTCAAGCGGCAAGCTTCCCCAAGCATTCTAAGGCAAGTTTACCTCCTACAGTCGATGCCTCTCTTAATTGGCCACCTTAAATGAGATAATTATGGAGATATGTTAATTATGTCGCACTTAAATATATATCTGATCAAGGATGCATGCATGCAAGTAAAAGCAGATCCCTGAAAATATAGGTAAGGTAATTCCTAAAGTAAATTACCAATAGAAAAATCAAGAAATTAATTATAAATCCTCTTTGGTATTGCTCTTTCTTTTTCCAAGTGTGCCTAGCTAACGCTTCCCCTTCTATGACTTTGATTTAATTGTCAGCGCTGCTTTTTTGGCCCATTACAGGTCGAGCACTCATTCTGCCGGACTTAATTCCCCGATTTTATGAGTACTCCGGCAAATTGCCGAGACCCTGGGACTGGATGATGGATCCATGGACCGGACTTTGCCCCGATTCCGTGTTATATCAATCGAACTGAGCCGAACTGTGACTCTTGTCACGTCGCTGGCCATCCACAAACAAAAAGGCGAAGCCTTGCATAAATTAACGGATGCCAAAGTCTCGGATTTGTTTTCAGTTCGGTTTATGTCTCCGCCGGTGACTAATTGCAAACAATTACTAATAATAAGTGCGAGTGAGCGTTTGAGTTTTTTCTTTTTCGTTTTTTTTTTTTTTAAATGTCCGCAGCGACAAATTGCCCCAAATGCAAGCGGACTACTTGATTTCGGGCTTGAGAAGGAAACTGTCAGTTCCAGCTCGGCGTTTTTGCAGAGCTGGGAAAGGAGTCCAAGGTGAATGCGAGATGCCCTTATATAATATAAATAGCTGCCTGTAGAGAAGAATATCTATATTATAATGTATTTAACTATATCTATATCTATTTGACATTTTATAAACTCCCCCAAAGGAGCTTAAACATTTTCCCATATAGATTTTAGACTCACGGCCAAATAGATATATTTTATATCTCTTTTCGCCACAGCGGACTTTCGGCAGCCAATGAGCTCGTAAAGTCGTTAAATTTCGCATTATCCCCTGAAACACTTTGCGAATTGCGGCAGGGAAAGGGCTCTGTGTGCCGAACAAAAAAAAAAAAATCATAATGCATTTAAGCCAAGTTAACATGTTAACAACTCTGCGGCTGCGGCGGCTTTTGGTTTTGGCCGTCATTTTCAGTTGATTGGCAAACCAAACGTGGTGGGCCACCGAAAAATAAAAATAATATTAAAAAGTTCGATTGGTTGGGGCGTGAAAAGGCGGGAAGGGGAAAGGGCGCCGAAAAAGTGAGACAGCGTCATGATTTATCAGACTCTTTTTAACCCGAAGCATTACGTGATATCGATCAGGTTTCTTTTTTTTTTAACACGGTATCCATAGGGTATCAGGGGAGAAGAAGTTATCTGTGACTCCATAAACAGTTTTATTAATAATATATATATGTATAAATAATTTATATAATAATTATTATTATTAATATTAGTTTATGTTAAGTACGCTATAAAAATATATAAATATATATTAGGTAAACAAGTAAATAAAATGTATTTACCTGATAAAATAAACTTTAAAAAATGTAGATAAGAACAATTAAAAAGATATTTATTTATTTGGAAAGTTGTCGGGTTTGAACGCGTACCGAAAAAGAGCAAAAGTAAAGTGCCGCCTCCTATATTCCTTGACTACACTCGTTATTGTATGTCCTGCGGTGATTGCTATACTAAATAGTGATTCTAAGAATCTGCCAGAATTAATCTGCTAGAAGAATCTGCTAGAATTAAAAAAAAAATACAGTTATCTTAAGTTAAAAATGTAACTAAATTTAATTTAATAAAAAAAAAGAATTCGATATTTTATAGGAATAAAGCCCGACGCATTTTTGCAAGAGTCAAAAAAGTGCAGCCTCCTAGAACTCTTGGCTAGCCTCGTGACTATGAAGTTAAAGAAAATTCTACTAAATAGTAATTGGAAAATATGAACAATATTTGTATTTCCTAAACTAAAAAATATACATGCTCTCGTACTTGATTTATTTAAAGCTGATAGCTTTTGGTACCAGGTATCTGAAAGTCGAGTGTGCTCACTTCCAGACTTGTTTTTTCGTTAATAACTTTATTTTGCTGTGACACCGAAAAGTCCATGCAAATTGTGAGAGGTCAGTGCTTAAATAAAAAACAACAACTTAGCACCTTAAATTAATGATGGCAAAAATATTAAAAGCAGTCCCATATACTTAAAATGAGTTGGAAACTACATATGTCCAAAACTAGAATGTTTTCATGTGCAAATGGATTTATTTCTTAATATTTGTGGAGCTACTTTGGCCTGTTAATCGTTGTTACATCAATATTTACATTTTGAGAAAATTCAAGAAGATACTTGAATGTTTGCTTAGCCAAAATGTGTACATCCCTAAAGTAAGCCACTCTGTGTCGCCGTGACTGGCAAGACTCTGTGGCTGGATATCAATCAGGCAGTCGCCTTCTGGCGGCTGTTGCCTAAATTTAGACTGTCTGGCTTTGATCGGAGTGATTGGCCGAAAAGCACAGAAATAAAAATAATGAGAAACCGCTGAAAAAAAGGAGCTGTAAATAATTAAATCCATGAGTTGGCGCAAACAAAGTGGCGATTGTGAGCGGGAGACCAGATCGAATTGGGTCATTAGTCTGGACTACAGAAATCCTGAGTCCGCCGGCTTGTAATTACACAATTACCGAATTTCCTTTTTTCATTTAAGTGTAAAATTGCATTTTATGCAGTTGAGCGTATGTGGAGATTATATATATGTAACATAATAGTTAAAATAAATATAATGGATATCAGAAAAAATTAAAAACCCAACTTTGGTCTAGCTATTTGGTTTGTAATGTTGGCCTTCATATATCACAATTTTTATGTTCGTTTATTGCTAAATGAAATTGATTTTAATGCTAGTGTAACTAAGCTTATAAAATAAATGCTATAATTATGCCTGCAGTGCATTTGTTGGCTTATTGGCTTATTATGAGCTCACTGGCTTTTATTTGATCCCAGAATTAGCATATAAGAATAACGATCGGTTGAACTAGTTTGGCTTTGAGTGCCAAAGTCCGCTGGTTATTTGCTTATCTTCAGATGTCGGATAAGCTATATCTCTGTGTATCTTTGGCATTGCCGTCTATTTCTTAACACCGCCAATTAGCAGAAATTAACTCGAAGGACTTCTGGCGATGGCCAAGAGTGCGTTGAATAGCCGAAAGTGGCTAAAAGTGGCTGAGAGTGGCTGAGTCGGGCATTGTTTGCGGCTCAGGGGCTAAGCCAATTGTATAACAAGCGCTCAGAGTCTGGACCGATATTGAGTCGACGCCTGTGGCCAAGAGGGGAAAAAAATAAATTGCTGCAACTAGTTTGCGTTTAATATTTATGGCGCTATTTATTATGTTAATTTTTTTACGTATCTGTTGGCCCGACTCTCGGGCGATTTCTCATAGACAAACGGATCTGTCGCTTTGCCCGTTTGTCGTATATATTTTTTTTTTATTTTTTTTTCAGCCATGCTCCAATTCCGTTCAAAAAGCAGCCAAAGTTCAGCCGACGGAAATTAAAAAAAAAGAAACCAACAGGTCCGAGTCACACAGTTCCCTTTTCGGTACGTACAATTCCGAAGGTCCTTTCGGTTTAGGTTGTACAAATACATTACCTATATATACTTTTCTAGATATCTATGCAAGTTTTCTGTAAAATTAAAATATATTTAAAATTTTTACATTCAAATTTACAATTTCTTCTGCGGTCTTTTAACATAATTGCATTTTTTGTGACATTATCATTTCAGTATTCTTTGAAAAGGCTATGTTTCAGTTTACTTCTTGATATATATTCTCGATATGCCAACTGCAGAATGAGAATACCCTTGGCGAGAGAGTATATAGAAACATTAACATAGCTTGTATCGTGAAGGGGCACACAAAAAGTTAAGGCTTAGTTTACAGCTAGTTCTTGTGGCACAGTGGACGGTGTTGTATGGGGAGAGTGGCCAAAAATACTTCCAGAGATGCTAGAGACTTGAAATTATGCATACTTTTTCTAATTAACTATTAGTTTTGTTTGTAAACAAAAATTGGAAACACGCTCTTTTCTGCTTCCCATATATATATAATATATGAGAAATATATAGCTTTAGCTATGTATATAACGTAAGGAAAATACTTTAAAAATATATAGTGATATAGTGATAACTTACTTATTTCTTAACATATTCTTAACTACTCTGATTTATGATTTCAAAATTATGGTGAATATGCTGGTGCCATTAGAACGATAGGAAAATTAATTGGAATATATTAGGAAAATCGACATTACTTGAATATTTTTAAAGATATACACATATAAGTCAAGATATAGCTGTTTTCTATGATTTTAATGTTGTATTTTTTTTTATTTGATCCAAACCGAATCACTATATTAAATAGTACAGTATGGCCTATCAGAGTATTTGGAAAAGCACATAGCTAGGCAGATTCCGGCAGCTGATATTAATACCATAGACTTAAAAATCATTAACTAATATAATAAAATATGTTTTCATTGAGGCTAAGACGGGACTGAGAACTTTTACTCATACTTTAAAAGTCACCTCTTAAAAAATTACTCAATTAACTCATTTGAACTTTGCTATAATGATTATTTGAACACAATAAGTCAATATAATATTAAACAATCATATAGTTGATACATTTCCTTTCAATATTCGATATTATTACTTAGTTTTTCCTAACTGGTTAGTTTTCAGCTCCGTTCATTGCGGAGATAACTTGTTTTTATTGCTTCTCTTTTCCCTGTATTTATAGCTAGAGCCATTAAAATTCTTTTTCAATAAACAATAGAAAATTATTAAGTAAAAAAGATGAAACCGCCCACTGTGCGCTAGTCGCTGGCTTAAGCCAAATAAAAATCGGAATCCAAATCAAAAAGTTGTCTGCAAACTGCAACTAGTGGCTGTCTCTTTCGCCGCCTCAATCTCCAACGTGGTGTCTGTGTGTGTTGCCAAGCAGCGAAACGAAGTCAAATGATTTGGCAAGGTTATTATTTATTGCACAAAGATATGTGTTAATAACACACACAAACACAAACAACGTCGTCGAATCGAGTCTCGAATCTTGGAAGTTGGAAGTTGGATTTTGAAGTTGGAGTGCCTTCTCGCTTCTCGGCTTCTCGGCTTCTGACAATTGTCAATAAACAACCCTAATTGCCAGAGATCGTTATTCTGCAGGTACAATGTCAAGTGCCGATGGCTCATTAGCGCTTCCATTTCCGCTTCCGCCTGTGGCTTCCAATCAAAAGGGTTTTGTTTTTCTTTTCGTTGTTCGAAAAGAATAAGAATTCGCTTCTGCTCCCCAAAAAAAAAACGAAATAAAACTCCGTGGAAACAATAATTGTTGAAACTATGTGGCCGAAAGAGGTATGTATATCATTTTTAAAATTTCCTTGACAAAATGCTAGCAAAAATACGCCAAATAAATGTATGACATCATAGAAATTCTCAGGTATAAATTCTCATGGTAATCCCCTATCGTTATCCGTTAGGTATCCTCCGATTATCCATTTGTGGCTTTAGATGTTGGTATACGAGTATAAGTTACACCTGTTGTCACACTCCATCTGCTGGCATCTGTCGTTATCTGGCGTTTTCCTTTTTTTTTTGTAGACTAGCTAATCGTGTTTAATTGAGATTAGCTAAATAATAAAGTTGACTGCATTATTCGTTGTCCAACTCATCGATGCGGTGGCGCACAGCGCGATGGAGCACCTGCAGACTGCTGTAATCCAGTTCCTTCACCAAGCTGAGGCTGGCGGTCAGCATATTGGCGCATTTATTGCTGCCCATGCGACGGTGGACAGCATTGGGATTCATCAAGGTGGACCGAGAAGCCTCGAGACGCTCGCCGCCGTTCTCCCGAACAAAGACTTTGCGAATGCCAGGCTCGGAGCGGCACTGCGAGGGATTTAACGGATCCATTGGACTGTCGTCGTGGTTGTAAGGCAACTGATGCTCCTCCCATTCGGCATAGTCTGATGGCGTGTAATGGTACTGGGGCAAGTAGCCAGTAGAGCGACAATCATAGCATTCCCGCATCGGGGGCGCGAAGGGTCTTGTATCGAGCTGCGAGGGCCGCACCTCCATGTAGGCGGCCCGCGAGCTACCCGCCTGTTCAGCGCGCACCGAACGGTCGTACTGGGAGTAGGTGCTCCTGGGCGATGGCGGCTCCTCGTCCAAGGGACTGGGGTTGCGCATCTGCTGCTGCTGGTGCTGGTCCTGCTGCTGCTGCTGCCTTTGCTGCGGCGGCTGCTGGTAATGATACTGCTGTTGCTGCTGCGAGTACCTTTGCTGCTGTGGAATTTGCTGGGAGAACTGCATCTGCTGTGATATCTGTTGTTGTTGCTGTCTTTTCTGGGGCATTGGCATCTGCTGTGGCATCGTTTGTACTACTGGCTGTTGCTGGGACATCTCTTGAGGCTTCTTCGGCGGAGAATGCTGCGTCATCTCATGCACTTCCTGCTGATTTTTGTGGGCGTCTTCCTCGTCCACCTTATCCATGTCAACGGCGTCGCCACGGCCACTCATGGCAAGATCATGCTCCTTCTGAGTGACTTCTTCATTGTCCAGCTTCTTGAGGTTGGGCAGGGCGCGTATGACGCGCAAGCGATAGTTGGGAGCCTTCTCGATGGGATTCTCCTCCAGCGAGAGGCAGCGAAGGAGCGGCAGGGGCTGCAGGTGGGTGATCTCTTTGAAATCGGAGATGTTGTTCCGGCGCAGATACAGCTCCTGCAGCTTAAAGCACTGGTCGAAGGGCGCCAGCGAGATGATACAGTTCACGCTCAGCGATAAAACCTCCACGGAACGCATTTGCTTAACTATGGACACATCCTTAAGTTCAGTTCCCCATAAATTCAATCTCTTGACACGCCCGATATTGGAATCCTTGGCCTTGATCATTATCATTTCCTCGGTGAGTCGGGACATGGCGATCCTTAATTGCAACAACGCACTCCGATTGCCTCTAACCTCTATAAGCTACACTAAAAAAACTAGACTACAAAAAAAAAACACACTACCGTGTCTCTGAACTAATTTCTGAACGCCCGATTTAAAGCAAATATGTATTACTGTGTACAGATGCCGATGGAATGAATATATGGACATGCCTTCGCCAATGGCTATATCAGTTGAAGGCTAACGCAAAGATTGCTCGGATTTCGAACATTTCGAACATTTCCAGCATGCTAGGTTTCTGTCGAATTTCAAGTGTTTATTTGGCATGTTTTTTTGAGCGGGATTTTGAATGATTTTTTTTAAACACAACTCCGCCGGCTGATGGCCTTAGTTATAAAACGTTGAATAGATATGTAAAAAGAAATAACACAGATATTTAAAGGCACTTCTGAATCATATTGGAACTGAGATAAAGCGTTATACCATTTGTCGGGCTTCAAGGCTTTCGTTTTTTGTGGGTTTAAATAATAGAAAATCTAATTACAGCCACTTTGTATGTAAAGCTACTTTTAATTTAAATTCTAACATAAATTCCTTGCCTTTAAAAACATCAATAAATATATTTGTTCATCTTAAATTAAACGTGTAAGTTAACTAATGTCAGAAGAGCTTAGTGATTCATATTAAAAAAAAGCAATTTATTCCAAATCTTCCATAAAATCTAGACCCCATGATCGTCCAAAGTACGGAATCTTAATTAGTCTGACTCATCGCCCCGTGAATGCCACAAGTGACTTATATTTAAGACAATATCAGATCGTAACATTGCCATTGTCTCGCTGAATTAAAAGCCGTCGGTAATCTGAGGGCACTCGAAGCATTAAAGGGCACAACATTTGCACAGAGTGAACAATTATATCATTATTGTCTTGGCTCGTCTCTTGTACTTCACAATTGTGGCGGCTGTTTAATATTTTTTGTTAAGGGTAGATGCACCTATAAGATCGTGCACAGAGCAAAATTTTGTACTTCAATTTATATCCCCAAAGAAAATAAAAGATTTCTCTTGAGAACCAAAGCGAATAATGTTATTTATTTGGTATATATTATATATAATATATAAATCGGTAGGCCTTTCTTTAAGTATAGATCTCCCTACCTAAACCTGCGTCTTTATGGTCTTTATTCATTATTAATACGCTTATTTTTAGGTAACATACTCGTATATTGGTTAAAGGAATATAGAATATTTCCTTATAAAGCCCCGAAAAGTTACAATTTTCCTGAATTTTCACAAAATATCTTTAAGTATCTTCAAGCAGCTTATCCCTAACTAAATGCAAAGATATAACTCTATGTTAGATCTATTAATATTTAGCGATTTTATTCTTTAACATTGCATTGTTTTTGTTGAGATTACAAGACTTTCCTTCGTGTTTTTCTCAAATTGTTTCAGTTTTGGTTACTTAAAATTGTTTATAGATATAGGGATGGCAGGAAATATATATTTG
>JAEIIG010007452.1:0-11990 GCA_018904695.1 Drosophila parvula | reverse complement strand
GCAAAAAAAAAAATATAATAATAAATGAAAATAAAATAATGATGAAATATATGAAATCAAAAACAAATCAAGGAAAAAAAAACAATGTTGATATATATATATAAAAAAAAAAACATGTTACACTTATTTAACGCTAATTTTACTTGAGTTAAAAATGAAGCACTATCTTTAATTTATAAAAAAAAAGTATCCTTTTCTTTCTCTTTCGCTTTTTACAATCTAAAATTTAGCTTAAATATTTTTACTAATGATAAATTCTCTTGCCTTTTAGCTCTCTTTAGAGTTGCAGGCTTCCTTTCCATCGATTCTCTTTATCTCTCTTCTATATATAATACTTGTGTTGAGAGAAGTGGGCGTGGCATATGCTTAGCAAATCTAGTTTTATATTCTGGCATGCAGCTTTAAATAGGAATTTCTTGTATGATTTTTTTTCGCTTTCTTTTGTTTGCTTTCGAAAATTGCTGCTCCCTGCAGGGAGGTTGAATCGATCGTGGGCTGCCTGCAAGGATAACAGAGAGATTAGTCTCAGAAAAGCGAAAGAATTTCCAACTAGACTCACCCTACACCCGATTGGTTAAGTGCGTCTTGTCACTACGCTTGGGCGGCGGCGGCGGCGGTCGCTTTTTGGCCGCCATCGACGCCGGCGGCGGTGGCAGTGGCGGTGTAGTAGCCCCAGCTTCAGGCACCGCACCCGGCGGTATGCCTGGTGGAGCACCACCGCCATTCGTTTGGCCGTGCACATTCTCGTAGAGCGCATTGTGGGCATACTCGTAGTGCTCGCGCACCCAATGACTCACGTTGGCCGTCTCCCGGTAGTAGTGCGACGAGTTGGCCCCCGAATTGAGATTGTGGGCAGCCAGCAGATCCTCGTTGCTAAAGTCACGGAAGCCCAGCACCTCGTGCGGCGTTGTGGCCGGCTCTAGCTTACACTTTTGGGCAACCTGCCACTTTTTGCGCATCACTCGCTGCAGATCCTTGAGGAAATCACGCGGCGGATTCGAGGCGGACTCTTGCAGGCGCTTTGGCGATGTCACCGCAGCTGCATCGCTGCTGCTACTCCCATTGCTCTGACTGGACAGGCGAGCCAAATCAGTGCGCGGCGGCAGCATCGGACCGGGTGCGTACGTCTGATAGGCCGATCCAGAGCCCGTGCTGGACGACACCGAGTTGCAGTTGAGGACGGTGCTCGGCGAGCGCTGCGGCAGCACTGGCTCCGGCGAGCACATCTTGCGTCGCAACAGCACCGGCGAGTCGGCAAACGAAACCTTCTTCTGGGCGGCAGGTGGCGGCGGTGGCAGCGACGGTGCCGGTCCTCCCTGCTGGGCGGGACCCACATAGTCGGGCGGTGCCTTGTATGGCGGCGCCGCCTTCAGGA
The DNA here is from genome assembly GCA_018904695.1 of Drosophila parvula. Taxonomy (NCBI): domain Eukaryota; kingdom Metazoa; phylum Arthropoda; class Insecta; order Diptera; family Drosophilidae; genus Drosophila; species Drosophila parvula. The sequence goes on along the minus strand of JAEIIG010007452.1, from coordinate 10,615 downwards.
GGAGGACACCAGTTGGCTGCTTAACCGCCGGCTTGATGGGCTTGGCCGGCACTGCCGGCGGCAGGGAACCGTTTCGGTTGGGCGTACTCATTGTGGGCGTGGGCGTGGGCGTGACCGGTTCGGCATAGGTCATGGCCAGCACATCCTCGGGCGGCGGCGGTGGCGGCAGCGAGGCCAGCGATAGCTGTGATCCATAAACATCCTGGTCATCGGGCCCCTCAAAGGCAGGCGGCGGCGGTGGCGGCGGCAGCGAGTCCAGGGAGAGCGTAGACGAGCACATTAGCGAGGCAGCTGCAACAGCATCGCCTGGCGGTGGTGGCGGCGGCTTGGCACAAATGCTGGGCGTCGGCGTGGGCGTTGAGTTGCTGCTGGACGAGTTGGAATTGGAGGCACTGCCCACCAGGACAGGCTCTGCCTGCTTGGCCACCGGGCAGGGACGCCGTTTCAACGTACCGCTGCCATTGCTCTCCTGTGACTTGCGGCGGCTGTGACGACGCGTCAGCGTACCGCTGCGCTCTGGAGAGCTGGCCTCACCACCGCCTGCGCTCTCGCAAATGGTGATCTCGCCCACCTCTTTTAGCTGGCGCGTCATGGTGGTCAGCGGTAGATTGGGCTTCATCGAGGGCTTGCGCTTGATCGTCCCGGTGGTGAACTCAGAGTCGAAGCCATTGTTGTCATCGGACAGGCAGCCGCTGGAGCTGCTGCTGCTGGCGCGCGAAGTCCGGCCGCTGGTCGAGTTGGACATGCTGCTGATGGCGGAGGAAACGCTGCCGCATTGTGACGGTACCGCCGATGAGATGCTCGAAATGGATTCGCTGCTGCGCATCGATGTGACGAAGCTCGACTGCGATACATCGGTATCGTCAGCACTGCCCAGGCAGAGATCTTCGAGAAGTAACTTGTGGTTGTGCCACAGTTGCTTGCCATACTTGCACACGCGTATGGCCGTTAGCCAGCGATCGAGAGTGGCCAGATCCTCGGCACAGAGCATCTTCAAGGAGCGACAGGACTTGCCCAGCGACGAATCCACCGCTGACTTGAAGCCAAATGTGTAATCCGTTGGTGATTTCCATTTTTTGCGCCAACCCAGACCCGTGTAGACATTGTGACCGTGAAAGAGCGTGAGGCAGGCCAAATCGCGGGTATTCTTGCTCTTCTCCTTGGCAAAGTAGTACAGGCCCGAGGAGCGCAAGACAAAGTGATAGCGCTTCCAGGCCTTCTTCGGATCGGCCTTCATGTAGAGCGGTCCGTCCAGCTGCAGCTGAGCGGGCGACTTGAAATAGTCATCGAGGAGCATTTGACGTGTCTGCTCGTCATGCTGGCAGCCAGGCGCCATCTGTGGCCCCGGCAAGTACAGCTCGGGGCGGGCAAAGAGCGCCAGCTTGTCGGGTCGCTGCTGGAAGAGCACACGATTGCCGGCATCCGAATTCCAGGCTATCAAATTGTCCACCAGCAGCTCGTGGTCCTCAAATAGGCGTTCTGCGGGGAGTATTAAAGATTTAGTAAGGATTCAGGTTGCTTTTAAGATTAGTTCCTGGCCCAAGACTCACCCATTTGAAGATCGCCGAGGTGCTCGACCAGCGCCCAGTTGGGTTGCATCACCACATGGTTCTTGTCGGCCAGCAGACGTGTCACCTGTCCACAGACCATACGCTCGTCCACCAGCAGCGACTTGGAAGCCCCATCCGCGGTGAAGGCCTTGACAAACAGCCGGCGTATGGGAGCGTTCTCGAGCTTGTGCAGCGCCAGCTGAATTTTGGCCGCTTTGGAGTTGCTAGGCTGCTGTTGCTGGCTCAGTTTTCCATAGCCAGCCAGCTGCTTTTGCTGCTGCTGTTGCTGCTGTTGATTCTGTTGCTGCTGCTGTTGTTGTTGCTGCTGCTGCTGCTGCAGGGATGTGTTGGAGCTGGCCGATGATTCGCTGGACAGCAGCGAGGCCGTGTCACTAAACAGCAACGAAACTGTGTCACTGAACGCCGAATCATTGTCCGGCGACTCGGTGCGCGGCTCACGGCTGGTCACCACGCCCAGCGTGATGCCCGTTGTCATGCCACCGGCCAGCGGCAATAGCGGCGGCGGTGGCGGCGGCAGATGCATTGTCGTTCCCGGCGGCAAACCCATCATACCAAGGCCCATGCCCATGCTGTGGCCATTCTCTGAGATTCCCGACGAGGAGCAGCTGCTCACGTCCGCCGAAATGGTGCTATTGGTGCGAGAGTGTGAGCGTGATGAGGACGCCGACATGGAGGCCAATGGTGGCGGCGGCGGTGGCGGCTGGCCAACTCCCACGCCCTGACCACTGCTGGGATGCTGCAGAAAGGATGCCTGAGCATCGCTAATCTGTTCCTCCAGCTGGCTCAGTTCGCCCAGAATCTGATCCAGCTCCGACTCCTGCGTATCCTCCAGATTGGCCATGGAGATGCGGTAAGTGTGCGACTGCTGCTTGTCCGTCGAGGTTGTGTTCGCCGTTAAGGGGCGATCGCTGTTCCTGCGCAGCTTGACGCCAGCGCCAGCACCGGAAGCAGCGATGCCGCCAATTATTGGGCAATCCCCGCCAGCCAGGAAGCCAGCACCTCCTCCGCCTCCGCCGCTGGCAGCACCGGCCGCAAAGATACCCCTTAGGTTGATCTGTAATGGGGAAATGGGGAGAGGAAAAAATGTTGAATTATTAAAAATCGGGAAGAAGTTACAAAAAAAATGACTAATTTTTATTTAATTTTTTAATAAAATAAAAAGCAATAAAATCCATATAATATAGGGTGGGTTTCCTTGAAGCTTTTATATAGTTTTAATTTAAAGTCCTTAGAAAATTCCATTTAAATTAAAATAGAATGAAAAGGCTCTTAAATTGATCTGTTTAAGCTTTAAAACAGTAATGCCGTACAGATAGGCTCTCGCGGGTCTACTAGTTTCGCTGCCCGAGCTCTGCTCACGCCGATAGTGTAAGCATCGGCAAAGACAGCACGTTCTAACTCACACAAATGCTAGTCTAACGTGTCAATGAAAGCGTGTGGGCACCACTGCTTTAAAGCTCTAATTTGATTAGAAGAATCTAATCTAATCTAATCTCAAATAAAACTGTCGCTAAACACAAACAATTTTGCGCTTTCTTCTCAATCTCTTGTAGATTTTGTATAAATTATACAATAAAACAAGGAAAGATTAAAGCCATGTTGGCCATTTTTTCGAAGGAACTAATATATTAAACAGCAAAGAGGATATTAGAAGGATTTCATGAGTCTCCACTTGGTCATTGGGCGATCGAAATGCACGCAATGAAGATGGATCTCTGCTATACAAGAGACACCAGTGCATCTACTCCGCAAGTGTCCAGCCTTAAACAGGATTAGAGGACGTACGTCCCAGAAATCCTTTCCTAATAATTCCTCATTCCTTAAGCTTAAACAAATCAAAGATTATACATTACGAAAAGATTAACAAATCGATTAACATTGTTACTATTAAAGAACAACCTAAGACTAACCTCATTAGCAGACATTTGTAAAGAGAACCTTGGCCAAATGCTGATTAAAAATATGAAATTAGCTGCTTTATAAGCCCAACCAGCCGGAGGTAGGTAAGCTTTATCGGTGGTGGCTACCGATCACTCCGGACACTATACTTGTGACCATTGTGGAACGTGCCACCGTGGAACGTCCGCTGTTGAATGGCGATATTGCGATTTCACGATTAGCGATTGCCGATTGCCAATCCACAGCAGCTGCCTTGCCCTGCCTTGGCTTGCCTTCCCTTCACCCCACACTGAACCCCTTCAAACACGTTACACATTTCCGTTCCAGCGGCAGAGACATGGCTAATGTCGGCCTCCACAGAGCTGGGCAATCAAAAGCAGCGCCGACAATCCCCATACCCAAACCGATACCCTCCCTCCTCCCTCCCAATGCCCACGACTTTTGGCGTTTCTCCAGCAGCAGCAGCAGCAGCAGCCGTCGACATTGCTGATAGTTTGAGCTCTGTTTTTTTTTTTGTTTTATCGCCAGCTATTGCCACTGTTGCTGAGCTGAGTGAGTAGCAAGTGTTAAGTAATTTTCCGAGGCATAAGTCACGTACTAAAGCGACAAAAGAACACATATAGCGCAAGGGGTGCTGCGCCTAGAGAGTCGTGTGCATGTGTGTTAGAGAAAAACCAACTACAATGACTGGCATTTGGCCAGGACAGACAGTAGATGGTCCTCAATGGATGCCTGGAAATCCGCTCCCATTCGAAGGAACACATCCACCCATGTAGTGACAGTAAACAGGAAAACAACAGTGACTTTGACGGCATCGACGACAGTTGTGATAAGAAATAGAGCTCTGCATTATTTTAATTGAGTTTATGGCATAAAAATCCCAGATATCCTTTCTTTAGAAAAGAACACATCACAGAAACTGGGACAGTGAGAGAGAGAAAACAGGAAAACAGTGACTCTGAACGGTGAGTGTGACAAGAGCAACACACATTTGATAAGAAATATTATATTAAGTAATAACATTTAGCAATAACAGCCTTGAATTAATAATCTTTATAAAGTTAGAGCTTACAAGAATTTAAATTAGACTTAAAGACTAGGAAAAATGCTTTATAAGTTGATTTTACAAGTTGAATATATGCTGAATTCATTGTTGAATTCAATGCTGAATTCGATGCTGAATTCATTGCTGAATTCGATGCTGAATTCATAGCAGAATTCAATGCTGAATTCGATGCTGAACAAATGCTGTTTAAGAAAGACTGAAGAAATATTGAATAAATGCTAAATAAACACGCTTTAAAAGTTCAATTCTAAAAGCTGAATAGATGCTGAATAAATGCTTTAGAAATGCTGAAAAAATCATAAATAAATGCTGAATAACTTTAGAATAAAGACTGAATTATAATATCCTTAATGATTCACATATGATCCCCAAACTAATTAATAGCACTGTTAACACTTAGCATAGGCTATCGTTATGTAAAGTTAAATAAAACAATATCTAAAGTTAAATAAAACAACAATAAACAAATATAAATAAAAACACTTTAAACAAGTCACAGTTCACCTTTATAGAGCTCAATATAACGTTTTTGTGGTTCAGTATTAATCGAAGGTTGTGATTTATAAGCAGTTAGGAATCAAGAATAAAGCACGAACAGGGAACTTGAAAATTACATGTTATAAAAGTACAAAAGATACAGCAAAGCACAAGCTTAAGCTATTTTTTTTTTTTAATAATTATATCCCAAAGCTAATATATATATATTATTAGTTTATAATTCTGAGTCACTTCTAACCTGTAGGACCTCCCGACCCTGCTGCTTAGACGACTCCTGGCGGTTACTGTGACAATGTGTTAACATCGCTGCCTACTGCCAACTTGAAACTGGTCATCACTTTGGTTACTTGCCAGCCATTTTAGTGACTGACAGAGTGATGGAGTTGCCTCTTTAATGGCCTTTTCAACGCTCGACTGAATGAGTCATTGCGTGGCTCGAAAAGGTTTTTTTTTTTTGTTGTTGTCGCTGTCGTTGTTTGTGTTTTATTTTCTTTTTTGAGGTAATTGGCACTTTACTCCAACTGAACTCCAATATGGGATACAATACGGAGACAGAGACCACCACATCACGTCCAGTGTCATCTGTGCAACGCACCACGAAGGGCAGCAGCCGGATAAAAATACGAGGTTAGAGTTGGTTCCATTTTCCACAATGAATATGTCGACCCGCTTGGTTAGCGTTGATTTATGGACAAAAGTGTACATGGAAATACACGGTATATGGTATATGGAATATGGAATACAGAATGCAGATAGAGAGCGGCATCTAATGACCCCCACTCAACACACTCTATCGTGTCCCTCCGTCCCCAAAGTTCAATGACAGCCGCAGCAGCAGCGGCAGCAACAACAACAAATACCAATTGACTTTGCCTTTTGGGGAGAAAACTTTATCCCCTGGGAAAAGAGAGAGACCCCACACAGCATCCCATTCTCGCGGCCATTTGTTGTTGTTAGTTTACGACTCTTGTTTGCATATTTGCATAGGTCGGGGTGGTCCGTCGGTCCACTACTGCAGTCCACACTAGTCTATGCTCGGTCTACAGAGACCCCATTACCAGGTTCAGCACGGTAAGAAATATAATCGAAAGAAAAGTTATCAAAAAAAAATTATCAAAACAATACTTATCGAATCAAGAAAATGTGACAACAACTTGGCAGACCTTCTATTTTGGGTTGTTTATTGACTGATCCTCTATTATTCCAATTTAATAATTACTTTATAATAATAGAGATTTCACAGAATCTTTGTAGCTTTTAATAATATTTCCACAAGTTCATGAATTCTGTTTTTTTATATATATATATTATATTTGAAAATATTGATTGACTTTTACTTAAATAAATCCGTACTTAAACATATAAGAGATTGAAAATAAATTTCTACTCTTGCAACATTGGGCATAATAAAGTGGTAGCAAAGAATGCCCTTAAAATTCCCAAGTACGAATTCGGTAGAGACCAGGCTTCAGCAAAAACATTAATTTGCTGTGTTTTGACAATGAATTTCGTGTTTTCATGCCATTAAAAGTAAGTTACCTGCGCCTTTTAATTTTTTTTAAATATTAATAAAATTATGTTGACATCTTAGAGCTAATTTATAAACAAAATAACGTAAAAAACAGAATATTGAAAAGTATAATTAATATTTAAATGACACTACTTTCTCCTATCGTGCCTACTATCACCTAACCTTAACAAGCACGTGCTTGCTCTTTTTAAACATTTTCTTATTGAATTATTTCCAATATTAATGTTTAATATTTCAAATAATTCAATAAGAAAATGTTTAAAAACCTCTATCTGAAGTTACTATACATATCTGGAACTAGTTTTCATTTTGTTTAAGCTTTCTAAACACATCATAGATTTATCACAACTCAAATAGTTGTTTCTAATCAACTGTCTGTAAGTTGCTAGAGTTTCCGTTTTGTGTATATTGTACGGTCCACTGTTTGGTCCACTGATGGTCCTCACAACCAAGTGCCAAGAGACGAAGCGCAAACAGAAACCGAAGAACGCGACACAGAAAGCTGCAGACCGAAGAGCGAAGAACGTAGACCCCCAGTGAAGACAACCAAAGAATTCTCTACAGTCGAAGAAGTTTACGAGAGAGTTGGACCAACCAAAAGTCTGGAATGTCTGGGGGAAAAAGATCGACCTCGTGTATACCTTGCTTTAAAAAAGTAAATATTAAGGAGCAAAAATGAATATGAAATATTATAGGAAATACCTTGAACCAATCCAAAAACTGATGTCTGCTTTTGTTAATATATTTTTATGGACTTTTGGTTGCATACACACACACACATAAATAGTGCATTTTTATTGCCAGCTATAAAATATGTCTGTTAATATCGGTGCAATGTTTAAAGGTGTTTTGAATTACAATCAATAAATATCTGCAAATGCACTTGGGGTTATGCGACTCGTATTTTGTAACGACAGCTGTTTACGGTTTAAAAATGAATACGAATAAAATGTGAGACCTTTAGAAAAAGTAATCTGTTGTGCGGAAATTATATTTGTTTGTTTTTATATGCAGCAAGCTATTATTGCATTGCTAATATATACTGAACTTCTGTTTTACAAGCTGCTTAAATTTTGATTTAAATTACAAATCGTCAAAGGTGGTCGCCTCAAAGTCGTTGTTGATCTGGAAATAGGTTTTTCTTGCTTGCAGTTCAATGTTCTTGGTGGATCGGTTTTCTGTTGTTCACCTTGGGGCACACGGCACCAGATCAATGCTACCTACCAATATGTATATAAATATATATACATATGTATATGGAGGCATTATTTCCATGATAAACCAATTATAGCCTCGACGGAGAAACGATAATTGTATGGAGAAGCTATTAAGTCCGATTCGAGGCTGGGTTCCAGTTTCACTTCCACCTGCCGCCAGATTGTAAAGAAACCTAACCCAATATAGTCGGCGACCATATCTTATCTGGAGCTGTGTTCCATCTAACAATTGGGCAAACAACAGACGTGCGTCTCCACCCATGACCTACTCCACTCCCGTAGAGAGGTGAGCTCGGGTAAAGTGGCATGTTCTGGTCCCGTTCCACTCCCTGGGGAGCTACTTTCAGTGTAATTACTTTTACTTTGGCGCATTACAAGGCTCTTTCCCAGCAATTAACTAAAACCCACTGACGTCACAGGCAAATAAATGGGAATGGTTTAAATGGGAATGGAAATGGGAACTGGGAAGTGGGACTGGGAGCGACGCGAGTTAATTCAACTTGTCCCAGGCCCGAAACGCATTATGAATATTCTCATGTTTGTGGACATTTACAGCGACTTCCGTAGTCGATTAATAAAAACAACAAACAAACAAAAAAGTGGCGCTGCCAAAAAAAGAGCAAAACACACACAAAGCTGAGGCTCAAGACTGGACAAGGCAGAAACTAAATTAATACATTAAATTTAACTTTTAATGGGGCCCGGAGACACGCCACTGCCTTATAGAGCAAAGAGAAGCCAAGCCAAAAAGCCTCATCGCTCCTTTTTGCAAAATTGTCGCTCATAAAGCGCGTAGAATATATATGTATATATATATATATGAATATTTATGTATATATATGGAATAAAGAATTTATAATGCGAGTGTGTATTATCATCATCGTCATCATTAAGAGTAGCAACCGAGTTGGGCTTTAACTCCGCACTCAACTCCACTTCGCCACGGTTTGACTTTGGGTTCGGTTCGTTAAGCAGCCTAATTGGCGGCCACCATCACCAACTCTTTGCACTAGAAGAAATATCATAACCATATAGAATTAAGTCTAAATACTAGTTTCAATGGACTTGTTTTTTTTTTTTTATAGAAATAGCCATGATGTTTCCTTGAAATTAAAATACATATATCGGTTTTTAAGAGGGTTTAGTTAAGTAATTACCAGAGAATTTAAGTAGAATTTGCCAACAAGACTTAATTTTGATTTGATTCTTAGTTTTCATCTCTAAAATATCATCTAATAATATCCAAACTAGAGTAAAATAAAGGAAAGAAAACCTCTTATATTAAATAAATCAAATATTTTTAGAGCTACACTAAATTAAAGAGCATTTTCTTGCGGTGTAGGCCAAGTTAAGTTCAAGGCAAGACGCTGAATGCAACAGGGCAAGGCAAAAAAGAATAAGTAACCAGGAAGGGGCACCAAAACACACCAAACGAAATTGCCGGGAAATGATAATGATGATAATAATGCCACTGTGCAATGTTCGGTGATTCCCATGACTGACTTTTGTCACTGCCAAGGGAGTTCATCTGATAACAAAGAGACACAAATTAGCTTTACTTGGAAATGCGTACAAGAGCTAAGAAAAAAAAAATATCATCAAGTTTTTTAAACTGATATGTTACTCTAAATATTATATATTTCCTGATATACTTCACCTCAAGCTTCTGCTTTTCAAGATTCCGCCCTACGATACTGACAAAGCTTTTGAGCATCTGACCAGCATAGAGAGATCATTAAAGCGACAACGCAACCCTACTCCATGCCTGCATCCTTTTTTAAGCAGCCCTTCGCTATATTCTTCAACTTTCAGGAAGCGGAAAGAGGCAGAAAACCGATTAAATCAACACACACGCGACCCTTAAGAGAAACATCTGCCGCCGATCCTAAACCACTTGAGAAAAGGGTCAAAAATCCTTTGACAGGGCAACAAGACGATCCCAGAAGAACGAGCCCGGGGTCCAGGCGAAATCTGCGTTGCAAACCGTTCTCCTGTCTTTTTCGTTTTTTTGTTTTCTTTGTGGCGCGTGCAAAGCGGCTAGTGACGCGTGTCCTTAAATGCAGCTGCCGCGCCTCAGCACAAATATAATCAACAATAAATCGGATCCGAGGTTTTCGCCCCTTTTTTTTTTTTGGGAAAACTGCTACGCAGTCATTCTCAACGGCTTGGCCAGGGTAACCTCCACAAAACAATGGGAATTGCACCTGCCGCCAGCCAGCCAGCCAGTGTGTCAGCACAATGCAAAGTGGTAAAAGGAGAACCTCTACCCAAAAATGGAAGATGACGCTCGTCCGCTTATGCCACACCACTCCCAGACCCGTCACCGTCCACGTCCTCTGAGTCACACACACACAACACTCCACTGATTACGAGATCAAGATAGCCTCCGTCTCAGACATTGTAGACCCGGCGAACAGATGCGTTTTCGAGTACATCCTCCAACGGTGGTTGGTTATCCCATTTGCGCCACATTCAAGGCGTTGCCCAAGTACACTCGAAGAAGGGAATGAGATTAAAACAGATGCTCCTTAAGGGATTTCAATAAACTGATTTGTATCAAGAGGCAGAATCTTATTGCAGCAATTACCTGTTCGCAAAAATGCAAATAATGTTGTAGCTTTTGACAAAAGGTTGAAAATGTATGAATGAAGTTGTAGAAATTATGTAAATGAATCCCATTTATGCTAGAAAATATCTTTAGATATTTTAAGGTTAGCTTGTAAAATTCTTTTAATGTTTCGAGTCGATTGAGGGGTACAGCTGGAAAAACATCGATGTTTAAGGCCGATATATCGATGTTTACATATATGAAACATCGAAAACTACGATACTT